>KK119467.1:1158467-1181018 GCA_000611955.2 Stegodyphus mimosarum
AAGGTTAGAAAGAAGGGAAAAAGTTAAAATTGGATCTAAAATTAAAATCATATGATAAATTAAAATGTATATCTGAATAATTACACTCCTAAAATTTAATAAGTGAAATAAAATTACGAGTATATGGTTAAAAGATATGAAGAACGTCCTGTGTAAAATGAGTAATGTAATTAAGATAAAGGAAAATTAATATGCTCTGATGAAATAAAAAATTGTAAGGCATACGTTAAAACTAAGAGTGCATAGGACATTATAATTCTTGAAATATAACGCAAAAATTAAAAATTTACATCTATCTGTCAGTCATTAAATTCCAGGCGTTTAGAGAACATAGGAAATAACCATTATATGCCTCATAAAGACGAAGAAAAATACAAAGGAAAAAAAATCCTAAAATTAGAAATTACCGCTGGAAAATCAACAAAAGATAATCTCTTATCAAAGTGTGACGACACCTTATCAACTAAATCAAACTGCGCCTCCTGACTTGCACCGCCTCAATCCGCCTCCCAACTTGCACCGCCTCCCGACTTGCACCGCGCACCGCCTGCGACTTTGAGATCCTGTCGCTGAACTGTCACTTTCACACTACTTTCTTATTTCTTAAAATTTTGTTAGAATTCTACTTATGGAAGTCATATGATTTTACTTATAGTCACATATAATCAAGAATACTGTAATTAACTGTATTTTATATTTCAATGCATCAAGTTAAAACCATGTAATTAAAAAAAAATTTTATGAATTTTATTTTAGGCTTTTCAGACTACAAAATGTAAAAAAAGTAGTTAAAAAAATTACTCTACGTCTGAAAACACAAAAGTTAATAATTTTAATCTGACCTAAGCTTAAAAGAATTAAAAAGCATTCAATACATTTATATTTATTTTTGGTTTGAAAATCAGATTATAATCACTGTCTTGCTAAAAACGAAAGATCAAATCTTTCATTTTTATTTTCATCACGTATTTAAAATCTTTCATCTGCTAAAAATGAAAGATTAAAAGTGCACCATTAATATCATTATATTTTTGAAAAAATGACAACATTAGGCAAATTACATTAGGAATTCCTGAAAACATTTATAGAAGGATATTTTTTGGTATATTAATGGTATAAAGATCAAAATTTTCGCTTAGTTCTACATTAAATACTGACTTATAGCTTCAAACAAAGAAATGTCTACTTTGAATTTTTAAAAAATTCTGTCATCGCAAATATGTACACTTTAAAAAGAAATTAGATAGAATGGGTCAAAAATTAATTTCCAGATTTGATCCAAATTATCCAATCAACTAGCAAACAAAATCAGAACAAATACAAAACAGGAAAAAAAAAAGAAAAAAAAAATAGAAACAAACAACAAACAAATACAGAAAGCAAGTTGTGTAAAAATAAAAAGTATCGATTTTCAAGCGCTAATTTCACTGAGCGTGTTGAAGTAATCATAAATTACATAGTTTGCATAGCATTCAAATATGGAGGGGGGGAAAAACTTTCAGGTTGGACCACACGTAATTCACTGAGCAGAACCAATGCCATTTTTCTATTTTATTTTACATTTATCTATGAAACATATATTTATTAAATCAAGATTTTTTTTTATTCTTATCGCTAAGTATCGACTTACACCTGTTGATACCACATTGTAAACTAATATAGTTCGACCGTCTCAAACGCAACCCTGGCTGGCATTCTGCCAAAACACATAGATTCGTTCAAAAAGGGCGTTATTAGTTGCTGCCACGTGAAAAGTCACGTGAAAGTCTTCTCTTCTCCGGAAAGAGATATGCTGGAGGGAAAGAAAGTCCCCATCCTTCCACCCTATTTTGAGAATAATTCGGTCCGAATGGCGCATGCGTGTTTGCGCTCATGGTCGCGGACGAGGCGGTCGAACTATACCTGATGATACAGATACTACATTCAAAATAAATTATAACCTAGCAAATTCCACACATCTTATGCATCTGAAAATAAATGTACACGGGGGAAAAAGGGGGAGACAGTTCTGTATCTCCCGTTCTACTGGGCTGATTGACGAAATTCAAATTGTATTTTTCATGTCTCGAAAGCGCTACTATATATTAGATATATATTAGAATTATGTATAGCATTGTTCTAACACACGTATTTTGACACAGAATCGGACTTTTTCTGAAATGATATGGCATTTCTTTTTTTTCATATTTCGATTCTAGGACTCAAATTCTGCCTAAACATTAAATTTTTGTAAAATTTGGTGTGAAATTTACGGAGAAATTCAAAAATTTATCTTGGCGCCTTTTTTTTTACAGTTCACTTGGCGAACTTGTTAATTTATGGGAACCTATATTCTTTTCCTTTTTTTCTTTGCAGACGAGTAGAACAAAAGTCATCGTTCATACTTTCAAATAATTTTAACAAAGTGTGTAAAAACACATTTGGCGTTATTATCACTTATAAAGAATATGCCAAACTTCAGAACGCGCCAATATGTAAATTCACATAGATGTTAGAAAATTATGAATTAAAAAAAAACTCTTGATTTTTTGCAGGTGTGCCTAGAAATACATCTACTTTAAGCTGATGTTCAAGGGAATTTTATTTGGAATGAACCTAAATTTTGAAATGTGAAAGGAAGAATCAAATAAGTTTAATAATAATAATAAAAAAAAGATATTAACAAATATGTACCAAATTCAATTAACACTGAGGAGCTAAAATTTTGAGAGCTAATTTTGTAAAAACTACTCCTGCTATTTTTACATAACTTGGCAGTTTGGCATAATTTGAGTCGTAGAATCGAAAAACGAGGGAAAAAAATCGGCTTGTCATATCAGAAAAAGTCCGATTTCGTGTCAAAATACCTATATTAGAAGAATGCTATACATAAATCTAATACATATCCTACGTCACGCTTTCGAGACGTGAAAAACGCAAGTTGAATTTCGTCAATGGGGGCCAGTAGAATGACAGATAGAGAATTGTTTCTCCCATTTTTTCGCGCAGTGTACTTCGATATACTTTTACAATAATATGGCTTAATTAGCAGAGTGGCCAATGATATTGTATCCACAGCTGAATTATCCCAAGAGAGTCAATTAGCTCTGTCTCCGATGCTCGGCAGTTTCACTTTCAGCCAGCCACATGAAACACATTTGGTAAGATGATACTTCTTGCAGTTGCAACACACCCTCTCATTACAATAAATCTACTGCGTTATCTCGTCCTGAATTTAATACTCCGTAATTAAAAGCATTACAATTTTCTCAGGCATGGGAAATAATGGAGATTGTACAGAACAGAATTATCATTATTTATTTTCTTTCTGGCGATGAAACAATGTTAAGATCAAAATATTAGTCTTATACGGAAGTGATAAAAAGCAGAAAACAGTTCAGAAAAACTATAAAATAATGTTTAATGCCTTAGCAGCGGAACCACAATGAATTGCGCAAGGCTAATATTACGAGGAACTTGAAGCGGTCAAAACATAAGTTGGTATCGAACGAAATATAAGCTTGTAAAATGGGAAAATATTACAATTTTGAGCTATAACCGTACAAATAAATGTATGCAGTTATTTTTCAGCTTAAACTGCTTAGTATGATAATGCTTCAAAAATCGAAAAATGCAAAATATTACAAAGTAATAAATACCACACGAACATATTTCCTTTGCTTTAAAATGATTTCAAAACGTAACTGGAATGAATATCAAAGTTTACAATTATTAATTCCATATATCAGTGAACTTAAAAGAGAGAGAAATACATGTTGTTAAAAGATGGCTTTACTTAAAATTGGTATCCATGATTATTGGTATCTTTATACTTGCAAAGTTTTAAATGCATGTATTTTATCTGACTTTCTGTAGGCTCTCTGCGACTAGTTTAGATTCTCAAGATAATACGCAAGGGATACCTTCGTGGAGAACTTTTTAAGGAAAACTGGCTCATATACACGTAGCAGATGAACTACGAAAACGCCCATGTAGCCAAGCACATTCGCCGAGTTTCGAACCCAGGACTGAACTACCAATATTCATCGACTTTACCGCTCGTCTGCTGGTCGGCTCTGAAAAAGCTGAGATTCATCAGTTGGATAATTTATTAACGAACTGAAATCAATGAAATTTAAACTAAACAACAGAGAAAAAGAAACTTTACAAAGAAACTGATATCAGAACACTGCAACTTCACGCAGCACTAATATAAAATATATAAAAGTAAACCCATCACAAATAAATATTTCATAAAGTTCAATATTTAACGCTGCGAGATTTATTAATACTTTTGTGATGCTATTAATAAAAATCTGATAATAAAATCAATAGTGAGGACAACAGAATTTACAATAATTTTTTTTCTTATTCCGATCACTTGTTTCTCAACAATTTTATTTTCAGTAATCATATCAGCCCATTAAATTTAAACAGCTTATTTTGCTGTGATATATGGGCTGCAGAAAACAATACAAGATTTGACTTAAAAACTCATCTTCATTTTCCAAGATCGCTGGCTTCGGAAAGATAGTGTACGGAGATTATGTAGGAAACAAAAGCAGACATAAGTATAATGGCTTCTTTTCTTATCCATGCATGGCGGCCTTCGTCACAGGAATCGAAGAAACAAAACTTTAGCTTTTGTTCACTATCAGCTCATTCAATTTAAGAAATAGATCTCAAAAAACCAATTCATCAAAACTGTCGGCTTCTTTGCGAAGAGGAAACAGCTATTGTAGTCAAAGTCATATTTATTATATGCAACAGGGGGGAAAATAACCGAATATTATGCATTATATCGTATAAAATGCTGTTATTTGGTTGGAGGTGATAAACCAGGTGATGTATTGGCACAAATTTTCCAAATCCCGTTAAACCAAGACGGTAAGTAAACTTTTAACCTAATGCATATGTCTGAAAAGTAGTTTATTTCGATTTTTTTAATGAATTTATAATGTTCTTTAGTAGCATAAGCTACGCCCAAACTCCTAACAGGCATACAGCGAATTATCCCTGTGTTTGAAAAGAACACAAGAGTTTTCAGAATATTAAACAAAAAAAAAAAACCTTTCATTTAAATCAGAACTTGGACACAAACGCTGTTTTAGTGCTTGACAAGATCAACCACTACTTGTAGATATAATCAGAACTTGAATACAAACGCTGTGTTAGTGCTTGAAAAGATCAACCACTACTTGTAGAGATAATCAAAACTTGAATACAAACGCTGTGTTAGTGCTTGACAGGATCAACCACTACTTGTACAGGTGTAATCAGAACTTGAACACAAACGCTGTTTTAGTGCTTGACAAGATCAACCACTACTTGTAGAGATAATCAGAACTTGAATACAAACGCTGTGTTAGTGCTTGTCAAGATCAACCACTTCTTGCAGAGATGTAAACAGAATTTGAACACAAACGCTGTTTTAGTGCTTGACAAGATCAAGCACTACTTGTAGAGATGTAATCAGAACTTGAACACAAACGCCGTTTTAGTGCTTGACAGGATCAACCACTATTTGTAGAGATGTAATGAGAACTTGAACACAAACGCTGTTTTAATGCTTGACAGGATCTGTGCAGATGTAACTCAAAATAACAGCAAATTTCAGAATAGTCTAGTAACGACTGCACAAACGATTCAACGAGAATTTGGTTTTAACTTCTCACCGGCGTAATAATTTAAATATCGGCAGCTACAAAGCAACGCCGAAGATTTACACTCGCATCAGAGCTGGCGAAACCTACCATGTTTTCATTATTCAAAATAACTACACATTTACAATACCTAAAATGACCACAATGTAATTGTATGCAAAAATACAGGGATGTGAAAACTGTGCCCTTGAGATGACCTTTAACTTGTATTCTTACAGTCATTCATGGATAATCTCTCAAAATTTGCGCTATACCACATGAAAGGAATAAATTAGCATAAATGTCAAAGAGTTCAACAAAATATGGGAAAAAAAACTTTCAGTATACAGCAAATTTTATTATTCTATAAAGAATGACAGGTTTCGTACAATCAACAATGGTTAAAGAACAGTCACCATGAGCTGCTTATATGCAGCCCTGATACAAAATTAAATGTTTTTATTTCTTATATTTACAGAAACATGTTATTTCTTTTATGCTTAACACCCACAAACACATATCCCCCCGCAAAGTGCAAAATGGAAAGTTGGAAATTTATTTTGTGTTTAATGCATTCAAAAATAAAATTATTGACTAAAATGGCCATTTCCTTCCCACCTCTAAAAACATTTCATCATAGCGTAAAGAATGAGTACTCGAAATTATTCTGTTCTATTAGTTCAGATAAACAGAATTCCATTGTAATTAGTTGGAGATAATATAAAAATTCTAATGAGGAATGAAAGTGAATTTCTCGAGCTCACTCCCCTGAAACTGAAAACTTAAAAACGATGGCAATATGCCACGAGTTACATCCTAATGAATGTACAGACATTGCATGTGCATTCAAAGCCTGGATTACAACTGTAATAATTATAACGAATAAAATGGTACAATGCACAATTGTTACATTCGCAATAAAATTAACTTTGTTTTCACTTTTCTATAGGTACAGGCAATATAAAAATTCAGGCAAAATTCGAAAAAATTAAGTAAATTAAATATGAAGTAAAATGGAAGAAAGCGAAATGGATTTAAATAATATTAAGCCAAACAGATAAAAGGGAAATGGATGAAAAGTACTAATAACAAAGCGTATATTAAAAACAGTGTCATAAAGTACTGACAGTAGAGATACTACACGCACTAGCCAATGAATTAGAAACCCAGTATCAATATTTTATTGGACCACCTTTTGCACGGATAACTGATCTGATTCGTTTGGGCTTCGAATCTACATGCTTCTGGAGTGCATTTACGTCCAGAGAATGCATGCATTGGCTATGCAGCTTTTTAAATCTTGTAAATTAGATGGAAGAGGAGAGTGCTGCCGGATGCGTCTTTTGCACCATACCCCAGACATTTTCTATGGGGTTAAGATCCGCGCTATGCTCTGGCCAGGAAAGGTGCTGGAAGTCAGACTGACGTTAAGCTAACTAATTTTTAACACATCCGGCGCGATGTAGAGTAGCATTATCGTCCATGAAGTATTCGTCGCCATCAGAGTAAAAATGCAACATTGCAGGGTGCACTTGATCTGCAAGTATATCTAGGTATCTCATGGCTGTTTGTTTACCTCCCTCCCCCAAAGAACACCAGGGCACTACTTCCATGCCAGCAGAACATACTCCATATCATGCCATTCCCACCAGAGCCTTGCACAGTGCGAGTAAGGCAAGATGGATTCATAGCTTCGTGGGGTTCTCGCCAAATTCGATGTCTTCCATCAGTGCAAAATAACGTGTAGCGTGATTCATCCGACCACATTACGCGTTTCCAATTCTCAGATGTCCAGTCTCTTCTTTCCCGACAACACTGCAAACGAAATCTTGCATGTCGGGCAGAAATGAGTGGTTTTCTCACAGGCACCTGACTATTCATTTCTATCATCTGCAATTCTCTGCGCATGGTTCGAGCTGAAATCTGTTGGGAAGAGCCTTGGTTAACGATCTGTGTCAGTTGAAGCACAGTAGAGTCCCTGTTCGTCGCAGACGACGTCGATCACTCTCTTGGAAAACCGTGCACGTACCGCAGTTATGTCTTCTAGAGAAAGACTGTGGGTTCTGATTCCAACTTCTGGAAACCTTTGATACGGCTGCTTTTGAGATTTTCTTCGAAACCTAGGCCCCTGTTAAACGGCACCGACAGTAAACCCTTTTTCAAATTGTAAAAGAGCTGTCGTTTTTCCCATTTTATTTCATTCAGCGTGAAAAGCACCCTTAC
The DNA here is from genome assembly GCA_000611955.2 of Stegodyphus mimosarum. Taxonomy (NCBI): domain Eukaryota; kingdom Metazoa; phylum Arthropoda; class Arachnida; order Araneae; family Eresidae; genus Stegodyphus; species Stegodyphus mimosarum. The sequence continues at coordinate 1,166,312 of KK119467.1, forward strand.
ACCTTACTTATACTGGCATTCTAACCACATATAACTCACGTCAAAAAAATATTTGCCTACTTCATCCCTAGCACGCAATCAAACGAAAATCTCAAAGGTTACTAATTCATTGGCCAGTGTCTGTATCATCTCCAAAGAAGATCATAATCATTTCGAAACACGGGTGGTCTTCTCTGAAATGTTTCTCACAAATTTTCCATAAAGGAAAGGATGTTGCTTTGAGTCGACGAGAATTATGGTAGATATTTTCCATAAGTCTGAATACCTTAAGATTTTAATCACCGCAGTTACTATGCTTACCAGTTTTTTTGGATGAAAATTTCTTTAAATCAATGCAATTCGTATAATAATTCTTTTCTTCTCTTCCCTTGTAGAATGTCACTCTTTTTGGTAACATACATTAAAACTCTAAATGGAGCTAAGTGACTTATTGCTACGTCCAGTAAAGAAAGAAAGAACGTAAGAAGGGTGTAAAAGACACTTTTTATTAAGAACTCAAATAGCTGAAGAGAAAGATAGATTCTATCGTAGAATTTCAACTAGTAATGTGGTCTTCAGCAGGCGGAACACGCTCTGACTAAACAAACTAGGATCAAGGATCAAGGAAGTTGAGTTTACGGAGTACACTAGGCTAGGCGTTTAACTCTACATCTTCATTTATAAGTCAAATCGTCAAAAGAGGGGATCATCAAATAGGATAAAATTTTTGAAAGCCAAATAATAAAGATAATGCCTTCTGCATGAAGGTAAAAACTCAAAGAAGGTCTTTTATTAAATTTTTGCGTCGAGAAAGGGCCAGAATCAAATTTTGAATGGGTCAGTCAATGATAATGTGTAAAAGCATTAAACAATTTCTTGCTGTAAACTGCTTGTCTTTGAATATTAATGAATTATTAAACATTATACTAAAGAATACAACTTATACTATAAAAATCCACATTCTTTATCATAGAAGGCAGGAAAAATGATAAATTTCAGCTGCAAATAAATAATATGCTGACAGAAATTTTGCCCATTTTTCAAAATATCAATGAACCCCCTAACCCAATACTAAGAGTTTCCATTTAATCAAAAATATATATATATATATGGAATAAACTACAAAACATTTTACGAGGATACTGTTGGTAAAACATGAAATAAAATTCCCACCCAAATAAATAAAGTTATAAAAATATTTGGGGTTGAACAGTGGAAAAGCGATTCGAAAACACACGTATGCAAGATAAAACACAAGAATCTAGGTTTCTCTGATTTCCTCCAGTGACGCCGAAACCCAAACAAGGTGAATGGAATGCTAATCACAAACGAAAGTAAATGCAGGAGGAGAATTTCTCAGTTTAACGTCTCATTACTTTCCTGGTGACACGTTAACGTGTTGTTAAAAAGAAAGAAGATATTACATTTATAAGCTTTATTTTTTCTTTCTCCTTTTCTTTTTTTTCCTTTTCGAAGGAGAGATACTTATTGTAACGTAAGCATTTAACTAGCAGGGTATCAAATTGTTTTTATTTCCGTTTGACCAGTGAGAACAAATTCAGAAAATTACTCTCGACAATTTCATGATAGATATATCTGATAACCCAAACTAAAATTCATTCTGATTTACAGATAGAAGCCGATTTTCAGAAACTATTCTATATGGTTTAAAATGGCCTAAATTTTCATTAAAGTAAGCTTTGAAAATCACAGTTGCTTTAAGATATTCAAGATTAAACAAAAATACTCATTTATAATTTTGCACGAGGGAATATTCTGATAACCCAAACTAAAATTCATTCTGATTTACAGATATAAAGATGCCGATTTTCAGAAACTATTCTAATCTATATGGTTTAAAATGGCCTAAATTTTCATTAAAGTAAGCTTTGAAAATCACAGTTACTTTAGGATAGTCAAGATTAAATAAAAATACTTATTTATGATTTTGCACGAGCGAATATTCTATAACAGATGTCCTTTGTACGCAAATACACCTTATACGGTACTTTCTCCTTACTTTCCGCATGCCTTCGCAACATAACGGTAGTACTCTCGGCGCGTATTTTAAGAGATGAAAGTTCGAGCCCTGGCAAGGGCATTGCACATTTTTCATTCATTTCATGTCTTCCCCCCCAAAAAAAAACACTAATAACTCTACAACCTAATAAAATTCAATTAAAAGGTATAAACCGTAATTTATTCTTAACTACAGCATAGTGGATGACATTTAAAAAGAATTCCCCCTTTTCTTCCAGTGTTAAATGGTTTAAAGCACACGAGATATAACAAATGTAATTATTAATGCAGCAACTACAAGTATTAATTAAAATCAATATAAATATGCAAAAGAATTGGATTGCCAGCATTTTAGCGTAAAAATGCACTCACATCCAAATATACCTTTAAATATTAAAAATAATCATATTTCATGAAATATACAATCGATGTAATCCATTTTCAAGGAACGCGTGAAAGACAAGCCTAATTAGCCTAATCAGAAGTGTTAAATGGTTTCTGATATGCAGATCAGCGCGTTATGTTATTTGATGGGGAATCAAGCGTTTTGCGCAAAATGAATATTTGAGTGAATTTCTTCAATACAGCGTTTGATTCCAGTGTGTAAGGTCTCAACATAGTTTGTTACGGCTACGATTATCATATTGAAGAACACTGTGAAGTGGCGAATTATCGGCCGTTTAGAAGCAGGTCAGACAATTATAGAAGCAGTGATATATGTGAATATTTCAAGATAAACAGTTTCCACGCTGTGGAAACAATTTCAGAATTCTGGAACCGTTGTAAGGAAGCCTGGACAAGGCTGCAAACATTACAAGAACAAAGAACAACAATTATATTAGAACAAAGCTATATGTAAATCTAATATATATATGTTAAGTCGCGCTTTTGAGATATGGAAAACGCAATTTGAATTTCGTCAATCGGCCCAGTAGAACGGGAGATATAGAGCTGTGTCCCCCCCCGCAGTGTACGTCCCTGCACGTTTCTACCAGCGGATCTGTGACCAGCCAGACATATATTGGGATGAGGTCTTAGGACCTTATGTAAGAATTTTCAGGGGGGGGGGAGGTGCATAGAACTTTGGCCTTTTTGTTTATGGGCAATATTACTCGTACACAGCGCAACAAATCTTGTTGACAAATCTCGTTGTTTATTTAAAGATAATGAGCGAAGGCTGTGGCCAGCAAAATCTCCCGATTTTAATCCGCAAAAGAACTTAACGGAATAACCTTGAAAAAGTTGCTGCACGGCAACATTCTCCTCCCAGAGATGGAAATGCCCTGAAGACAGCATTGGTGGAGGAGTGGAACTTAATTCCTCAAACTGTGGTTAACAACACGATTAACAATGTTATTGCCAGGCATGAACGTTTTGATACATGTGTACAACTCAGCGGAGATCGCATGCCATATTAAACTCAAAAGTTATAATTTTCTGAGTTACTCTTTCTTTGCATGTGAGTCTTTATTTCTTTCTCTCTCCTTTTTTTTTAATTATGAAAGCTCCTTGTAACGCATTATTACCATTTTAATCGCTTCATGCTACAGCTTTATATCATGCACACTGCTGTTGATTTTTTTCTTTTGTATTTATGCGATATGATGTCATGTACCATTTCACCCAAATTCATAAAATTATAGGTCAGAGCTTTTGAGAAATCTGTGATTTCATGCATATACAGACAATTTTGGACATTTTAATCATTTAAAACAGCAATACTCTCCCCAATGAAGATAAAACATTTTGTGTTTCCGCGCAAAAAGGGAAATTTAAAGTTTCAAAAAGATACATTCATGAAAAAGCATACTTTATTACGAATTCTAAGGACTCAAATTACATCATACAAGGGAAAATATATGGGAGTTTTATTTATTTAATTCTAAAGTTCTAACTTAGAACCCCACGAACACTAACAAGCGAATAATCGCTTAAGTGTGTGAACAAAACACGTAAGCCTTAAAAGAGGGTTTACAATCAGTTCCTACTTGGAACTTTGCACAAAGCCTCTACTCGGGCTTGAACTGAAAATAATAATAATTTAAACTAAACTAGCTTAACTAAGCTATTTGAAAGGTATAGCCGAAGCTATCAGAAATCTAACTAGCTGGCCCCTAAGTATTAATTAAATCTGCGAAGACAAACAAGGGCCTAAGGTATGGCAGAGCGTAGTAACTAAGAGAGAAATTAGCCAAAGGCAAACGCGCGCTAGTGAGAGAATCAGACTCTCTCTCTCGAAGTCGGTGAAGTATCGACTTAAATAGTACTCTCTCTCATTTGCATTAACTGCGTTTCTGAAATTACATTCTGGCAGGAAATTGTAAGCTGAACATTTTAACATGACAGAATACTTTCAGGATTTAGAAGAGTATTACTTACATCTCCTCTACATAGTTGCGTTACACATGACAAAAAATACGAAAAACTCATGCAACCACTCGTTGCAACAGAAACAGAACTTGGGACATAATTATTAACATTCAACTTCTACTGATTTATTTCTAGCACAGCGGTCGCAACAATATTTTCCCTTATAATTTTTCAATCAAAATTGGTGGATATTTTGTACAGTTGGTTTCGCTCAAGTAAGTCGCCACACATGACTAAAACAATTTCTTTACAAACATTATTTATTTTCCATGGCGACGATAATAAAAAAGCGATTAAAAAAATCCACGGAATTCGGTATTTGTCAAATTCTTACGATATAGGAGAATCAAAAAGAATTAAAAATGGATAATGGTCCGCAGCTGTTTTGTTAGAAAAGGAGGAAAACATCTGCTGCTTCTGCAAATAACGACCACTCAACCTCACACAACTATTGAGGGAGACGGTGGTGATACACATACTCACCTTCAACAGCTTCGCTATTATCATTTAAACAACAATAATGCTAATGATTTATAACTTACGTTTTGGTACTGTGAATGCATAACGCTAAAATTAATTTGCAAAAAATTATATATGTATAATAATTAATAATAAATTAAGTTAAATTATAACCACAGAAGCAATTTTTTAATTAAAAAAAAGATAAAACTTTTATAAATACTATTATTAACCAAATTAGTAGAATTACAAAAATTTGCACTGAAATAGAAACACAAAAAGAAGAAATTCTAATTCTCATCAGAATTTTAAAAGATACGAAATTCCTTCAAAATTCGTAAATAGTCTTTTAAAAAAAATCTGGAGTAGTCTACACCCTATAATACCTTTTAGAAGTATGAATTTTTTATCTGAAAGCTCCAATAGAGAAAGATAAAGGAGGATGTTCTAAAAAGCTTACAGGATATATATTGTATTCCTAAGATCCAAGGCTGCCTTGAAATCTACTGTTATTTTACAGCTTTACGTTTCTATTAGATGTATTTAGCTTATGGATCTCTGTTTATTTGCATAAACTTCATGTGAAGTTAACCTGTTACGATGCTTTTCCGCTTGCCAGATAAGAAAAATCTTTCTCCCAAGTCTTCGGTTTTAGACTAAGCACCTGCGCGCATTACCATTGCTAATTACCTAGTTCTTTCATACACAGGTAGTGAAGAAAAATTTATCCAAATACATAAGATTTGCGTGCATTAGAAAAGAATTTATCATTTTCAGTTTATTTTTTTAAATCTTATAAAGTCTATGATCCTGTTTCTAACCTTTACATATATTGTATTCCTAAGATCCAAGGCTGTCTTTAAATCTATTGTTATTTCACAGCTTCAGGATTCTATTAGACGTATATTTAGCTTATGGACCTCTGTTTATTTGCATAAACTTCATGTGAAGTTAACCTGTTACGATGCTTTTCCGCTTGCCAAAAGATAAGAAAAATCTTTCTCCAAAGTCTTCGGTTTTAGACTAAGCACCTTGCGCGCATTACCATTGCTAATTATCTAGCTCTTTCATACACTAAGATAACTTTTATAGGTACCTACGTATTAACGCAACTACCCTGACGCAAACTATTTTTTCCAAATGGAAAGATAAAAGTTACTTATCGAGTGCAGATTTTCGTGACTTCGTTTTTTAAAGAAGATTCGCAAACTATCGATATTTGTTTCAACATTACTAACATATGAAAAGAATACATACTTTAGTAATTTTAAGCAAAATTTTAATTAATAAATAAGGATTACGTGCGTGATATATTAAAAAAATAAAACATTTATACTCCACTCCAAATCTTTCTGCATTTTTTATGGGGTAGACGGCTATTCTTAAGTACACAGTTTTCGCTTAAAAAAGCATCACATTGCAGAGACTCGGCATCGCGCAAACCTCGGCTATCTCCTCTTTACTCCCTTTAGAAATTGTTTGGAAAAATTCTGTCCTTCGATGGCAAATTTCACAAGCGCGTACTTTAAAATTAAGTGTAAGGTAAAAAATATCACAATTCGTGTATAAAAAACTGTTGAAACTTGGAACTCAACGAAAAGAACGCATGGGAAAATGGCAACAATGCTTACCTGAAAAATGAGCATAGTTTCCTGAAGAATACTTATGCGCATGCTTGCAAGAGTCTGGTACATTCTCAAAATTTGGTGACCTCTACTAAATTGGTTCCTATAACACGTGATTATTTTTGCCTCTTAAATACAAATATTTCTTTTTCAACAGAAGGTAATTAGTTATCTGAATACAGCAAAGGATTCAAGGGTTACCCTGTCTAACCCTGCCTAATTACATAGAGCCCCTTCTATGGAAATCTAGTTCATTATTACATCACACACAGGAAAAACACACAAGCGGCCATATCTTTTGCCGGTAACTGTTCAACTGTAGGTCGAATTACCTCTGTTCAACAGTTTATACCCGGCACTCAAGTACGGATGATATATATTACATGTGAAAAATTTTGTTGTAAAGTACTAAACACAAAATTAATGTTTCAAATTAGCTTATTTAAGCCTTTTACTGAATTATGTGTATAGTCAATGCGGCACTTTTCCAACAAAATTTCTTAACAGACCAGTCTGTATAAAGATCCCATACACTTCCAAATACCTCAACCAAAAATAAAAAGAATCTTTCATTAGAGCGCAGAATTACTTTTTTCCAAGTTCTGTGCCATAAGCTACAGAAACAAGGGAGGAATTATGATGGGAAAACATATATCTGTAACTTAGTTACATGATAATCAAAACACTCTGCTACTTGGTATAGCAATAACTATATATACGTTGCTTTGGTAACATAGAATAAGGGCATATAATGTTTAAACAAACACAATCTTAGCATAAGAAAAATGAATCAAATCCTCCCCCCCGGCCATTTTATTCTAAGTAAAAAGAGTAACACATATTCACTTTTATGGTTAGGTAGTTCTTGCAACACAAAAATCTTGAACACAAGAACAGCGGCTCAAACATTTATCTTAAGCTCTGTCGTAAACACCCCATAAAACATGGAAACAAGTTTATGAGTATTCCTGTTATTCGTCACGTATGGGAGACATTTAAAATCATTTTCATATCAAAACCACGATAAAAACGACAGCCGTGTTTGTGCATACGCCCATGACGTTCTACCTGTGAGTGAATGAAAACAAAAATGCTTCAGATTCTAGGGAATGATTTATGGAGGTGCTTCCCGCGTTTGGCGACTTTTTGACGAGCTCTTTTCTTTTACGGACTATTAATGCGGAATTTTTACGACCCTTCTACTTAAACCAAGCGTTATTTATTTAGTCAGCTTGTCTAAGTTCGGATATATCACGGTTATAATATTTGCTATAGTTTGTATGTTTTAAAATCTGTTAAACATACGTTTCATCTTTCAAGCTTGAATGCTAGAACATTACCCAAGGCAACATGGTTTTCATCTAAATGACACACCAGTTTGAAAATGGATCGATGATAACTGATTTATTATTTAATATATATTGCAATAAAGGTACTGAAAACAGTATAATATTTTTAAATTTATAGAAACATTCTGAAGGAGCTGTGAAATGCAGAACATCAGGCGTAGTGATTAACAACAAACCTTCCTTAAGGTAACTAACCTCGTTCAAAAGGACGATTTCGACTACAAAACTCACCATTTTTATCGAAAACAAAAAAAATGACTGTTTTGAAAAAAATGAAGGGCCGATGTGTAAGGCAGGAGCATTTTATGTGAATATTTATGTATAATGTGAAGTAACAGTAATCTCAAAACTTTAAACGTGATTTTTGATTAATTCTTTTTTTATGATTTATGTTCTGGACAACCATGATAACTCTAAAAGTTCATCATAGAATCAATTGAAATTTTGCACACATGTTTCATACATTATTATACATAATGTAGACAAGAAGTTAAAAAAGTAACTCCATAGAATTTAAATTACAGCATTTTTCCTTCAATAGCAAGCGTATTTTAAAATTTTTTTAGCGTTGACTGACACATTTGGCCATATATTGCTAGTGAATCAATATTTTCAAATTATTGTAGTTGAAGTATGCTTCTAGGTATTATATATAAAATAAAGCCAAACATAGATTTTTATCATCAATATTTTCTTGTCAGTGATGGCTGATGTTTTATTAATTTCGACTAAAAATTTTCAGTTTTTTGCATAAATTTCTCGAAATAATGATTTTTTTAATCACTTTTGCAGTAATTATATTTAAGTTTGAGTACAATTCATTAAAAAATCACATAAATTCAAAAATATAACGAACATTTTAAAAAACGCCCTTCGAACGAGGTCGGTTACCTTAGAGGAACAACTTAGAGATTCGCGACCGCATTATCAATACGATATATTTCCTTTTCCTAAGTGATCTTAAAATCATTGTTCACAGTTCTATTGATATGATGCTAATGATATTTAATATTATTATTTTTCAATAAATAATATCTACTGACATGCTCAGTAGGATTATTTTTTAGGAAGCAATAACTTCTAGTACTATTCCAACCTCAGAGGGTTAATTATTATTAAATTTCTGACCAGTATTTGCTCCAAAGCAATGCTTCTCGATACAAAACGACGTAAGATATATATAAATTGTAAATTTTAAAGGTAAGTTCGAGACTGAGATCTCACAATTTTGCAGAATGGTAGTATAAACATTCAAACATTATTACATTAATGCTTCATTTCCAAGGTCCCTTGAATTTGTTTATGGAATCTGATCGCTTTTGAACTGGATAGTTCGCTGTTTTAAGCAAACTGCCGTTTGTTAATGTCTTAACTTCCTATCAGTGGTCAAGGGGTAAAGTCACTGATCACTGGTAGTTCGGTCTAGTTTTCGAGTCTTGGCAAACTGCTGGCTACATGTTTTCGTGATTTTCCAACGTTTAACGTGTATACGAGGCAGTTTCCACTAGAAAGTCCTCTACGAAGGCAAGCTTTTCCTTACGCAGATAGCCCTCAAGTGCTCTGCCATAATTAAATACATCCTCTCTAAATAAAACATTGCTTAATTGTCAGGATACTTGAAAATTACTCTTGGTATGGGAGAAAAAAAAGACGAATTTTTAGGTTTGAAATCTCTTTGTCATGCCTGTTTCGGCGCTTATTAAATATGTTTTATTTGAAGTTCTGCCGAAAGAGGAGGACTTCTTCCCTTTTACTTATTATCTTCTCATATCAAGGTACGAAACAATAAAAAAGGTGGTAACACGACTTAGATTAACATCATGAATGTATTTTATAATATGATACAGTAACTACAACACTGTTACATTTGATACCTATATTACGCATCGAAAAATGTAAAACGACTTTAAGTAAAAGAAGAAATGAATAAGGGATGTTTTTGTCTAAATATTGTGAAAGTTAAAGTAAAAATACACACGATAATGTTAACAAAATTATGGCATTTAATAAGTTTCGGATATTGTTCGGAGAACAGCCTTGACGCCAAAAAGGGAGAAACAGCTTATTGTGGTATGGCAGGCAATGGTTGTCATTCGATGACGTACTTCCTCTAGGTAGACAGTCGTAATACTTTTCCCTTGCTAAGGGATTATCTGTAGTATTACTTATTATCTGTAGCATTTATTACTGTAGTATTTATTATTGTAGTATTTATTCTGTAGTATTTGATTATTTGTAGTATTTACTTCCATTGGCATGATGAAATATCGCCCATACCCTTAAAAAAGCCAAGTTGGCGCAACCAAGGCTGTTCTTCGAACAATATCCTAAGTTTCTGTACAATATCAATGTACTCTAAAATCGACTTTTTCCGGAAAGCAAAAATAGTAAGCAAGGAATAGCTTTTTTTAAATATTAGGTAATACTACCGATTAATTCTAATGAAAACAATAACAAAAAAACTCATGGGCACTTTTCTCCCTTCTACCGTAACGTAGTATTTTTTTTTTATTTTAATGAAGTAATGATTTTACTTATTTCATGGTCTCAATAAGATAACATTTTGAATACTTAAATACTTTTTACCGACCATCGAAAACTGGTCCACTCAGAAGTCCATTTCAGCCTAAATAGTCTAATCGACACGGTTATTTATTGCTTTACTGTTGGACAATTACTCCTGCATGTATTTTTACTAATTATTTCTAAACAGAAATGTGGTTGAAATGTATAATGTAAAAGTAGAGCATAGTTTGATACATTTTTGTAAAAGGACCTGCTCATTTCAGAGGGAGGAGGTGAAGACTTATATACGCAGAATCTTCCTTGAATGCATCAGTGACTGATGACAGTTTAACTTTGTTTGCATATGTCAGAAATGACGTTCATAATGTTACTTAAATATATTCTGACTTGGGAGCATTCTTATTTAAGTACTGTAATATTCTTCTAATGTATTTGACAACCACCAAGAAAATGAAGAACATTGTTAGGAATTTTGTATATTTGTAAATAATTTTAGTGAAATTTTATGTGAAATTATAGTACCTTTTGTGTAATGTAACATAAAATGCTTGAAAAAGAGAATCTTGCCGGAAAAACAAGGTTACAAAGGCAAGGCGGATATTGTTCGGAGAACAGCCTTGACGCTAAAACAGCCGTAATACTTTTCCCTTGCTAAGGGATTCTTTGTAGTATTACTTATTATATGTAGTATTTATTATTAGTATTTATTATTGTAGTATTTATTCTGTATTATTTGATTATCCGTTGGCATGATGAAATGTTGCCCATACGCTTAAAGAAGCCAAGTTGGCGCAACCAAGGCTGTTTGTTCTCCAAACAATATCCGGCGAGTCTGTTTAATGTTGAGGTAATGGCTATCTCACTAAACTGGCGAGGTATCGATTTCGCCAAAAGTCTCCAAACTTGGCTACCACTTGGTGTCATTTTGGTCCAGTTCTTGTATAGTTGTAATTGGTACTGTAATTAAATAACTGTAATCGATCCCTATATGTAACTGTTACCGTATACAGCCCTTATATGTAACTTTAACCTGATATGCCTTCCAGTAATTTCGAGAAGTGTATATAGATCTAGAGATTTCTCGGCGGCCAGGGAAACTCTGTACAAGCCTGGAGAGAGCATAAGTTCTGAATTTTTAGTTCAGAGTTAAGACTTCCATGAGAGCTTCATTCTTCGCATTGCGTTCTGTTTAACTTTCTTAGTAGTTTAAAGTGGTAACTACCGATTGTGCTCTGTCGTACTGAGAAGAGCTATACGAGTACTTTTCTGGAAAGTTCTGGAACTGTAAAGCGTTTTTGTGAAAATTAACTTTATCAAAGCATCATCGGTTCCGTATGCATTCAATCCATTACGAAGCCGTAAGCACACAACAATTATGACATTGTGAATTCATTATGAATTCATAGGCATAAAAAAACATTAGGTAACACATTTTAGCAAGAAGAAAAAATAGGCAAAGCAAATAAATCATCAAAAAATCCTATAAACTGTAAAATTCAGATATACTATACTTATTTTTATTAAAGTTTTAAGAATTAACCCTTTCGGAATAACGGAAAAAGAACGGAAATTCTGAATTAAGGAACTCGTCAAATTTAGGCTAGTATATCACTAATGACGATTTTTTCTTTTGACATTCGACAACTAAGGAAGACGAATGATTCAAATGGACGAAGAAAAGAGTGCCTTGAGCAGAAAAAATATTTTAATCGATATTGGCGACGGCATTACCGACTTTAAAACGACGTGCGTCATGAACTTCCGGAACGAGCAAAAATCCATTTCTCCGAAAACCCCTTCATTATCTAGCGATCGAGCCCTAAAGCGCGTTCGCAAAGAAACTAATATTAATGAGCTTTCGGGTATCTGGCAACCGTTTTTGTTTCTGAGAGCCATCTAGCGGCGGAGATAAATGGCAATAATCGGCGGCACTAACGACAGGAAAGGGAAAGACAAATTTCCCTTATTTATCCCTAAATGTCCCTTATTTCCACTCCCGATAGCAGAAACGTATCCCCCGCGGGTAGGGGGTGAATTCAGACGAATGGCCTCATTCATAATAACGGATGCTATATTTTTCTTTTGTTCCAATCACTCTGTTGGATGTTATGCTTTGCTTTCCGGAAGCATGCGCAACAATTCATGTCAGTTGCTGCAGATTCCTACGAAGAATATCGAATAAGATTTCGTCCATCACAATATATGCAGATAAAAGAGGGATGGATGTATGTTGCATCAATTGCAAGCTCCACCATAAAACTTTAGAAGTTCTACTCTCAACGCAGCGAGAGATTTCTCACATCCTGTGTAATTAAAATCATTAATGTCAAGCAATTTACAGACAGCTTAGAAGAAAAGCTTCTGTTACTAGAGATAACACCATAGGAAACAAAACAACAGCCTAATTGGCTAAATTCGGTATTTAAATGCAGTTTATTCTGAACCTCAGTATATAGGGAGTTACCTAATTTTACTTCACAAATTTACAACAATGGACTTCCAAAATTTTACCCTGAATTTAAAAAAAAAAAAAAAACATTATATGCAGAAGTGCAAGTTCTAATCATTTATTAGCTAAGCAAATCTCGATTAAGTTTTAGGAAATTCAGATTTAAAATCCCATTGGAAATTACTATTAAATTTAACTTTCACAGATAATGTCAACTATATTTATTATATACAATTTGAATAAAATTTGAATCAGTTATGCATATTTTACATAACAATATTTTGTTTATAAGCGAATTAAAGGATGGCGTTGCGTGCGCCTACGGTTTTGTAATGGATTGAATGCATACAGAGCCGATGATGGCTTGATAAAATCTATTTTTACCAAAACAAAAGAAACACTTTAATAGTTCTGGAATTTTCCACAAAAATATTCGTACGGCTCTTCTCAGTACCACAGAATACAATCAGCAAACTTCAAACTACTAAGAACGTTAAACATAGCCTAATGTAAAGCGCATCTAAAAGTGAAAGCTCACACGGAAATCTCTCAGTACTTTAAACTCAACGTTGAACTAAACAACTGAGAAACAGATGCTCTTCCCAATCATAGTCTTCCCCCGGCCGCCGAGAAATCTCTAGTAACTTCCACTTCTCGAAATTTGTCGCTAAGTTTAGCGACTTTTAGAAATTTCTCGCCCAATTAGGTGACAAAAATTAGTCGCTAAAACCATCGCTAGCTTGGCTATACCTCGCCAGTTTAGCGAGACAGCCATTTACCTCAATATAGACTTGCTCCTGAAATCTTATTTACAACCGTATAGCCAACCTACTGTTACTCAGTTTCCATGTTTGTGTAACTGAACATGAGCTTGACTTACCGAAAGTCAACAAATACGTAAGTTTCTGGTAGTTTAAAGGTCTACGAATCTTGCTTTTCATCGGAGACACTACCTTTATTCAGATAAGATTCTGCAACGGTAGTTCCACGACGCCATCTTTGTCTACAGAAATGCAAAACCTCAAGTTTCGCAGTCGGAATAAAATGGCATCAGTAACTTCTAGCATGCTCAATATGAGCATGAGCTAAGTACGATGTTAAATCAACACCGGTTAGATAATGTCTGGGGGGGAAATGAAGATCACTTATGACCGTGGTAAGCTATGGAAAGAAAACTCGAAATTTCCTTTTTTATTGTGTTAAGAATATGGTATGGAATAAGTCATTGTCATCTGTAATCAAACCAAACATTTTGACTTATCATGTGTATAATTATCAAACTAATAAACAGCATTTAGTCTTTAAAAACTGGTATTAAAGCCTCAGATGATTCCTCATTTGATTTTTGAATTTATTGCAGCCGTTTTTGAGCGTTAAATTTTTCTACACAAAAAACAGTTACATTTATTCCTAACTCACAAGCAGTGATAAAACATTCGAATATCTATTTTTTTTAATGAAGATAACCTATTACTATTAAATTTCAGACATAACAGCGAACCAACTTCCAGTCAAAAACAGAAGCAAGAGGGTCACTTAAAAAAAAGCACTTCTCAGTATTTATAACAAATATAGTGTACACCACACTGCCATAGATATCTGTCATCAAATGGTAAGGGAACCCAGATCTAAACAGAACGGGGTCTTTATTAGATTTGAACATTTCGAGGAAAAGAAAACATGAAAGGGAAAAACAAAACTCCCCGAAAAAGGAGATTGACGTGAATGCGAGCTCATAGGCAATTCAATTTGCAGCAGCCCGTCGCCGGTTCATAGTCCATCATTCTTTGGTAGCACGGTACATGTAGTACATATACACCATGTATTCCTCTCTGTCAGAAAAAAGGATGGGCAAAACCCCACAAACAGCATTAGAGATGCGGCTGGAACCCATTTTCAGGCAGACTATACCCTACGTTGGCCATACTCGA
>KK119467.1:1182486-1201033 GCA_000611955.2 Stegodyphus mimosarum
TGTCGCTCAGCTGCTAGCTATTCGCCATTATTTAAAATGTAATTGCACATCTGAAATTATAGGGCGCATTTAGCATCCCTAGTGTTCTATCATTTATGAAGAAATTAGTGTGTTAAGAAATTCGTCATTCAAAAATTAATGATGTTTAATTATCAAGCTGGTCGTACTTCTTCTAAAATTCCATCGGAACATTACACTATGACGAATCTACGCGGTGTCCGCCGATAACATCGCGGAGAAAACAACGCAAGGCGAAAACGTCGTGGTACAAAACATCGCGGGAGAAAATAAAGCAACGAGAAAACATCGCAGTTCTAAAACATCGTGGTACAAAACATCGTCGTCGACAATAAAGCGGTTCAAAAACTTCGCGGTTTAAAAACATCGCCGTCGACAATATCGTGGTAAAAAATAAAGTACCTACATATCATCGCATGATGACAACATCGCAGACATGCGTTTTTCAGGCTTTGATGATTGTAAAATTTAATGATTATTTAATAATTGTAAGAACTCGCATAATGATCTATGATCGCAAGCTGGAAAGAGGATAATTTTCACTTTCATATTTTTTATTAACTAATAAATATTTGCTGAAAATATAAAATGGAAACTTAAGCTTAGAAAATTAACGCAACTTATAGCACTTAATTTTAAACTGGCATAGTTAACTAACAAAGGTCATTAATAAATTATTTTTTTATGAAGTTTTACTGGTTAATTTTTCATGAAAAGCATAATCTAAAAAAGAATACAAAAAGAAAGATAAGTAACAGTATGAACTTATCTATAAAAAAATTGCTAAGTTAATTATGATATTATTTTCTTCACTTTTGTTAATCTGATACTCTTATAATGAAAATTATTTCTTGTTTTGTTTAAATTTCTTGTTTTTTAAAAATTTATTAGTTAATAAAAAATACGAAAATTAAAATTATCCTTCTTTCCACCTTGCTCTCATAAATCATTATGCGAATATCCATTAACAATTATTAAATGTCGCATGTCTGCGATGATTTGTAGGTACTTTATTTTTTACCACGATATTTTCGGCGACGATGTTTTTAAACTGCGAAGTTTTTGAACCGCTTTATTTTCGACGGCGATATTTTGTAGCACGACGTTTTAGAACTGCGATGTTTTCTTTTTGCTTTATTTTCTCCCGCGATGTTTTGTACCACGATGTTTTCGCCTTGCGTTGTTTTCCCTGCGACGTTTTCGTCGGCGGTTTTTGGGTTGTAACGCTGATGGCGTAATTAATTCGGAACCCAAACTCACAATTCTGAGAGCTGAAATCTTTCTAACCTAAACCAAAACCTTCTCTTAGTGAGCCTCTATATTGAATAATTGCGCACTTTTAGGTTCTGCTATCCTTACCCTCTGTTACTTCGCTCCCTTTGCTTTGTCGTGCTACTAACTATGTCATTACATAAAATGTAATGCTCCCTATAAAATTGTAGGATGCATATTGTGCCCATCATCATGTGTAATGAAAAATATATTTTCGATAATTAGTTCGTATCCACCAATAAAAGTGATATTCAACTCGGCTCCGTCTGTCTACAAGTCAGTCCTTCGAGTGTCATTTTTCTAACTACGCAGTAAAGTCTTCCCAGGATATAACGCAGAGAACCATAGTCAGTCTGTTGCAGCTTACTACAAGTCATCTTATTACATGTATATGTAAAATATAAAAAATACGATGGCTTTGCTTTACGCAAACAGCAACCTCTAATTAACTTTCCGCAATTTCAAGATCTTTCCCCTAGACCAATACTTTCCTGAACTCTTTCGCCTATTATGTAACTTCTACTATAAATACCTCTACGCGCCATTTTTCGTCAGATTGCTTTCTGCCACTCCTGCTGTACAAATGCTTTGCTCTGTCTCTTCGTCTTTCCTTTGTTAAAAATATTTATAACGCCGAGTTCTAAATTTCCTACTATTACTATTTAAATTATTATCGAATATGAAATCTTCATTTAAAAAAAAATGAGCTGTCATTTTAATCAAATAAAGATGTGGAGATTTTAAAACGAAATTCGTCTG
This sequence comes from Stegodyphus mimosarum, assembly GCA_000611955.2. Taxonomy (NCBI): domain Eukaryota; kingdom Metazoa; phylum Arthropoda; class Arachnida; order Araneae; family Eresidae; genus Stegodyphus; species Stegodyphus mimosarum. Next base: position 1,184,536 of record KK119467.1, read on the forward strand.
TCTACTCCGTTCTGCAGCCTTTCCACTCGAAACGACAACATCCGGACTCTCGACTGGAAATATCACACATATATAGGCTCAGAAAAATCTGTTACCCGTAATTTTGAAAGAGACGAAAGGATCAAATTTCACCATGTCCAGATTTGATCCAAATGGTACAAAATAATTCTGAATTTTCAAACTAATTTAAGTGCAGATGAATTTCATATTTTGCTTATATTGTTGATCATTTTTAATGGAAAGGGGTAATAGGAATTCACTCAGGTAGGAACACATGCTGATCTTCATATTTTACGAAAACGTAATAGACAGACTTCTGAAAAGAATTCAGCGCATTAGGCCTGAAAAAGTTCAACTGAAATACTGTACAACAACGCACTGTTACACAGTTCTACTCTAATCAAATAATTTTTTTGCTAAGTGTCAGTTCTCAGCCCTTCTTTATGTACCAGACACGGTACTTATTACAAACTGATTTGAAAAGTCACAATTTAAATGTTATTATTTTAGTAGCACAGCAGAGATTTAGATAACCCTAAGAGGAAATTTAAAGATGAATTTTGAGAAGGAATCAAACAGTCATATGTAGTGCCAAGTATTGCACAGCGTTACATATTGACGGCTAAGAAGGAAGAATGCTATGTTTTCCAAGTTTTCCTTCTGCGTTAACTTAGACCTAAAATTTTGCAGACATAATATTATTTTAGAAAGTAACTATTATTTATTCCGATTCCAGTTAACGTGCATTTGGTTTCAGCCGCATGGAAATATCATCCGCTGAAAAAAGTCAAAAGTTCAACACACCGACAGCGTTTGAAATTCGGTAAGATGATTTAGTCGCAGAAAACCCGCGTGAACAAGATAGCTGAACACTCTAGAATAGATAATAATTCGAATTACGATGCATAAAGTGTCTGGACAGGTATTCTCGTATAGCATGAATACTAGGCAGTTCCCTTTAGAAAATCTTCTACGAAAGTATCCTTCCTGTGAGGCAGATAGTTCTCAAAACTTTTTTGTCTATTCAATTAAATTTTCACTCACAGAAACGACAAAACATTGTTAAAACATCGATATGCAATATTCTTATAGAATCTTATTCCATATTCTTATGATTTAAGTGTAATTCTGAAGCAGTAATACTGATTGATGATTAGGTTAATCTTCAATACATTGGATAGTATTACTTATATCATTTGCACGCCATAGAGAGAGCCAAAAGAGAGGACCATCCCACTAGTGGAAGTTTGATTAAGAGCAGCTGAATATTGTTAGTTCAACACGGGTTCGAACCCAGGATAAAGGGCTGGCTGCATGGCTCGTTTTTGTGGTTTTCTAAATACAATTATAATAAATATCTTCGGAGCTTTATTAGCTTCGAAACAAAGGAATATATATCTTCGGAGCTTTACCAGAACCTACAGAAGATCCTGAAAGTTTAAAGCAACATTATCTCTCTATTTTTATACGATTTAACACAACTACAATTCGAGCAGTTTTAAAATAAAAAACATGTTCCTGAACTAACAACTGATAAGAAAGCCTGTCCACTGAATTTCAAATAAATGTTTTCTCTCTCAAACAATAGCGACATTCTCTCACATTTCTGCTTTGTAAATATTTAAAATCAAACGAAAGAATTAGGAACAAATTTTCGTCTAACCTAACAACAAACGCATTCGATGCAAGAATAAAAGAAAGTAGAGGACAGAAAATAAATGTCGCAGCAACGAAATGTCAGGTAGAATCTTCACTGACCCTAATAAGAAGCGACAAGCGGTCCTTCGGGCAACAAGATCCCCGCATCCAATATTCTTCATCTATCCCCTTACTTCTGAAAGTGCTTTGTCAATGTTCTTGGCTCTCCTCTGTAGCGCTCTCTGCTTTCTTCGATACTTACTGTAAGATGCAAAGAATTAAGACACTGGCATGGACTGCTTCTCATGACGGCATCCCATTAATATGAAGTCACGTTTGCGTTAAGCAATCGAAACACGGTACTTCGCCCAATTATGCAATGTTTTCTTAATAGTTACTTAAAATAATGTAATAAAAGTCGATTAAAGGATAGAAAACTAAATTAAAGATTATCGATTACATAAAATCTGATTATCAAGTTAGGCATAATTATTATCAAGAAAAATATTGTTGCGAAAAATTCGGCGGTTGCGCCTGTATGTAAGTTTTCCGGCATAGCACTAGGGTTGCCATAAAATAGTGTATGGTAGGGTTGCCAGATTGGCGACTTTATCGCCCATTTGGCGACCAAATCGGCGATATCCCATGGTCCAATCGGGAAGCTTCTAGAATAACTTCCTGTCGAGATATTTCTCGAAACCTGTGGAACTTAAAGAAAAGCTATATAAACCCTTGCGTTTCTGAGAGCAGGCAGATTGTGAAGCAGTGTGATTAAGATTGTGAAGTAGTGTGAGCGTTGTGATTATTGTGAGAATCGCTGCTTACTGTAAGTGCTAAACTACGCGAGAGTTTTGTGAACGGAAAGCAATCGAGATAGTGCTTTGCCGTGAAGCTATCTTTACAGTATAGCTTGACAGTGTATTGGTGATTGTTCCACGGTGTTTATTATAAGTTTAGTGTTGCCGTGAAGCTACCTTTACAGTTACAGCCTGAAGCTGTGTTGCTGATTGTTTCAGCGTATTTATTGTAGATTTTCGACGCTTTTAAAGGTAATTTTGGAACTGTGCTGTAAATAGCGATTCCTGTAAATAAATTGTGCTTTTTATTGTTCTGCATCGTGTTGTCATCGGATACTCTCAAGTCCACGAACCCGTATAACGCAACAATATTTGTCTTACTAATAGCACACAGCATTATTTTACTGAAAGGCTGGTTTTACTAGAAAATATGACTTTGATTATCTATTTGTTATTATAAAGTTTAAGAAAGCCTTTATTAGCATTGCATCAGCTGCTTAATCTCGAGCATAAAATTGGATCATTCTTTTGATATACACGACGTAAGCTGCCCAAAACTCTATACAGGAAATAAAATCGGAATTTAAGTTTAGTTGTTTTAACGCCTTATCTATATATTCATTGATGCGATCACATCCTAATTGCTTAACACAAATTTGATTGCATAATGTGATAAACAATAAACCATTCAAATGCAACAATAATAAAATCACAAGAATTTTTACAATATAGAAAGTTAGTATTTATCTTAAATTTTATGCACTATTATTTTTTTTTACCCCAGGCAAAATGGCATATTGTTTTAGGATGACGATTTTTTTTTGTCCGGGTGTTTAATCGATATATTACGTACTGAATTTTCTTTTATTATCTCCAATAGGTATCCAATGGATGAGACATCCGATCATCTTTCTAAAGCCATCGCAATGTTATCAGAGAATGGATTATAATTAGTTTTATCTTTTACGTTTCTAGAATTCCATTTTCACAATTTAAACATTACTAGAACATTGTGTAACTGTAATTAGACACAGCTGTCCAGACTGCCAGGTTTTCCATTCATTATGCATCAACATCCCAGTACCTACACAATCAACATTTCTACATCATTATATCTAAGTCTACAACATTACAGTTCATTACATCTAAGCCTACAGCTACATATATGCTATATATATATATATATATATATAACAGTTCATTATCTAAGCCTACAGCTACATATATGCTATATATATATATATATATATATATTTATATATATATATATAAAGACACATTTAGAAAATGTGTGTTGTTTGCACAATTTAAATCCCACATTCCTTATTTCAGCGATTCCAATTGGTAGAAGAAAAATACATAACTGGATACTTCTTCCTCCGAGAGCAATACGTATGTAAGTCATTTCACACTAGACTGAGGAGACTAGAGGCAAATAAAGTGAAAAAACAATGAAAAACTCGAATCGACGCACAGTGGTATAGATGTGAAATATCATCAGGGGAACAAGAAATTTCATCGGTGCACTTTTCAATGGAAAGAGGCCCTTTGGGGTGCTTACACTAAAGTCACGGCAATGGGATTACGGTAAGAAACGTGACAAAGATTTTTACCTCGTCGCAGGCGCCTTCGTCATCTGATTTGAAAGAACAATGATAAAAAAATTTAGCAACTTCAATGGCGCTTTGAAAAGTCATCAAAGGGGAAAAAAAGAAACCATATATTTTTATCAAGGGAAAGAATACAAATTATAAAAACTTCCCAAACAGTAAAATGTATCTGAATTATCTGATTCACAGCGCTTTGTAATACCCTCAAAATGCACTTTAATTGAACCCTCTGTCGAAGAAACGTACTGCTAATTTGAAAGACCAACAGCATTTAATGGTTTTAAAATCCTATTAGAAATAGCTTTAATAATATTGTATTTAATCTGACTATCAGCGATTGCTTTCAAAAATTAGAAATGCAAAAGCTCTGAGAAAGGCATAAAAAAAGATGAACAAAACTAACTGAATAAAATAATTTTTAAAAGAAGTAACAGATTTTAATGGTCGCCCAAAATGTTTTGTTAAGGTTTTTTACGCTCTGGCTGAGCTCTCAATCTGCCAGTATGCTGTTATACTCATTCCTATTAAAACATTAAAAAAAATATTTGTAGCTTTATTATTAAGCATAATTTTTCTTCGTACCTACGCCACATACAATTCAACAGCAAAATTACAAAAATTTTAAAAGCAGTACATCAGTATACGTTTAGAATTCCCGATGCAGCGTTAAGTGTTGGAATACATTTTCTCTTTTTTTTCAGCCTTTTCTCAGTTTATCATATTAATGTTCAGTTTTCTTACTAAGGTGGGTTTAAGAATGTTTTACGCTCTTTTTATTATTACCGTTTTGTGTGTTTACTTTATTTATTAAATATCAGGTTTTCGGCTTACGCCACATGAAATTAGATTTAACAAAAAAATCACACACACACACACACAAAAAAAAAAAAACTCACGAAAATAGCCATGAGCCAGCTGGTTCGCCAGGAATTTAGGTCGAACTATGAGTGTTTAGCGACTTTACCGATCGGCCGCTAGCCCAATGAAGAAAGGAACACATAATATTTAACACTCGATTGCAATAGTTGTTAACACTATAAAAGCGAGAATATAAAAGCTATAATAGCGAGAAGACAAAAAAAAAATGCTGTTTTAAAGGCTTGGCGATTCAATCTTATTTATTTCATTCTTTCGGTAAAGAGGACATACATTTTTGCTCCTGAAGGAGAAGGACATATGTCTGATCATCATTGAAATCGACAGAGTTTGATTTAAAATCTGCGTCAAAATAAACGGTTTACTCAAGTAGATGAACTTTAAGTTTTAACACTGGTGTGTTTCTTACCCTATGTTAAACAGGCAAGAATCGACAACATTTAATTTTAATCTTTAAATCAAATTACGGAAATGTAAGTTCATAATTTTCAAAAATTTTTTCAGATGGAAATTTAAATAATTTTTCAGATCACTAGCAAACTACTCAACTCAAAAGCATTACCAGTCCATCGGAAATCATGTTACTGCAAAATATATTTTGGATTATTGAGTGCTGTTATATTTTATAATGAAATAATGCAGAATTAAAAGTCATCTGGTACTTAATTAGCTGGCCTAGAAAATGCTAAACTGTGAACCAGCGCATTATTTTTAATGGTTTAAGTTCAAGTATTCCAACTAAAAAAAAGACCTTTATTATTACATGCATTAAAATGACTTATAATATAAATTAGCTTGAAGTTGTAACAGCTGAAAAATACGTTAATTTTTCAAACTAATGTACCTAGAAACATTTGATTTACCATTTAGGTTGCAAAAACTAAATATACCTACAAAACAAAAACCTACAAAAAAGGTTTACTCAAGGAGATGATTTTTAATTGTTATTCATCTACACTAATTTAGATAAACTGAGGTAATTATTATTTGATGCAAAGAGAAAAATAACTGCAAACATAGATCTATCTACCTTTGCGAAATTACGATTACCTAGTAGCAGACATATTTCATATTGTCTGTGTTACAGTATGCATTATCACTTACATTGCGATTTCTTTTCCACAGCCTGAACTTCAAGTAGTAACCAAATGTGTTTAAATAACTGACTGTTGTTTAAAATACTGCAAAACTATCCATACCTTTCATTGCTGCTGATGTATCAGAGTTCTTTAGTTAAGTAACAGGTATGGCAGATTGCTAATAAACAAACAAGTTAAATTTGTAGAAGAAATTATGCCTATCGGAGGTGTTTCTAATGACAATTTTCAGACAGCAAAAGATCGGATTGCATTTCAGAAGGTCGTCGAAACTTTGATACTTGGGCGGATTCCAAGATCTTGTTTAGCCAAGTGCGAACAGCTATTTCTTAGGTTGATTCTTAATTAGTCACCGCCTTCTAAAGCTTGAACACTTTCTGTGCATCTCGTTCTACCAGCGTGAATGAGATTCTGGCAGGCATTCAAGCTAAATAGTTGTCTCATATTGTTGCCAATTAACTAACTACATTTACAAAAAATATTCCAAAGTATATTTTAACTGGAAAGTTTGAACAGCCAGCATGCGTTCAAAAATTTATACTCATATCCAATCCAGCTGATGTCACAATTCTATGAATATTGCTGGCAACAGACCGAGAAGTACAAAGAATGTTTTTTTTTTTACTTATATCTTAGGTTATGAATTGGCACAGTAAATACGACTCACACACGCGTGGGAAACTTACCGCCATACATTTGAAATCATTAGAATACATAAATACCTCAGTCTTGTGTAAAGATACTAATATACTGAAGTTTGATTCGAGATTTCATTATAATTTATTACAAATTTAAATCTGCTAAGACACAAAACTATGAAGATATTTACCACAACAATCTCTGAGATCTCGATCGGAGAATAACTTGATATGATCTTAAAAGAGACCCTCAACACGCGGAAACATTTCGCTCAATCCCATAAACGAGGCTATGTTTTTAAAAACTTCTTCTCCACAGAACTTATTGACTTTTCAAAAAATTCCACCTATCATAGCTGCATTAGAGAGTATATGTTCTATCTACAACTTCCCTTGATTTCATTGCAGGCACAGTCGCAAAACAATCCTTTTATATGAGAAAAAGATAGTTTTTATTTATTTTCAAGAACACTTCTTTCATTCTGGAAAGAAAAGCGTCGTCTAACTTCGTTTTCCCTCCAGAACATGTATTTCTTCTCCCTAAACAGGAACGGCTGTTTATTGATGGAAATGCATATATGTTTTTTTTCCAAGTGTAAACATCTGCGTGATTATATGCATACACACACACATTCACTGCAAAAGCACGCAAGGAAAAAAGCCTTTCCCGATCTGTAAATAAGATAAAAATGTTACACAATTTTTAGTCCGTATATACAATATAGCTACAATTACCATTCGTTTGGAATTTCAGAAAGTCTGCAGCTTCATATAAAGGCGTACTGTATAAAGAGTTTTTTTTTTTTTTTAAATATATAAAAGCTCTTTTTGTGTAAATAAGTCATCTCTTAAAAGTGGAAAAGAACTGGATAATCTCCATTCATATTGTTGCGTTCTACGGGTTCGTGGATTTGGAGTAATTGTTGATAACACTTGATAAAGAATCAAAACACAATTTATAGAATTGTTGATAACACTTAATAAAGAATCAAAACACAATTTATTCACCAACTATTACACAGGAGAGTTCTAAAGAAACGTTTACAGTCGTCTAAAAACTACTATGAACACGCTGAAACAATCAGCAACACAGCCGTCAGGCTATAACGGTGAAGATAACGTCACGGCAAAGCATTAAAGTACAGCTCCCGACTCGGTTAATCGCTCTCAAGCTAATTTCTAAAGACACACTACTACTCTCTGAAATCAAGGCACTACACTGCTATTCTCTCCCAGGACAGGCAGGGTATAGCTTTAACCTACCTTTCGAGAAAATTCACGAGAAAGCTGCAAAAAATGCGTTCTAGAATGTTCTCGCTCCGTTTATGGTATATCGCCAATTTTGTCGCCAAATGGGCGATTTCGCGCCAAACGTGGCAGCCGTGTCTTTTCCTGCGGGGAAACTATCTCACCAAAGCTAGGCATTTCTCAACATTATCAGTGGTTCCCCAAAACCATTAAAAATAAAAGAGGTCAGGTGGAAAATCAATTAGGCTTTTGATATCCAAATGTGACGATCATACTACATCATACGATAAAAGGAATAACAGTAGAGTACAGTTCTATTATATGGTACTACTATAGTACTCTACTTTATGCAGCTCCCGTTACTTCCTGCAACTCCAACAACTCATCTTCATCATTTTTCACCGTCTTTGTCATCAGCTTTGCACTGAGCTCTCTGTTTTTTCGGTTTCGGTAGTGAAACTGCGCTGCCTATGTTATTTCTAGGTACTTTGTTATATATTTATTTTACATCTTTTGAGTTAATTCTATTTTAGATTTTGTACATTATTTTGTACGATTTATCAACCCATCCCGTTTCCTTCTCTTTTATTTTAATGTTTTAACATTTTTTCCGTACACACTACTTGCTCCTGCTTTTTCGTTTTACAACACAATTTCAGTTTATCAAAAGCTGTACAGAAAACTCCGAGTGTGCAAGTCGGTTCATAAAAAGCAAATAAGATGTGATCCTTAAGTAAAACTTAAAAAATATATGCCAAAAAATTGATAGTTCATTTTTAATGCAGTCTATTGCTTTAACCCTTCCCCGTATCCATTTTAATGTAAGGGCTATAAACAGTTTCAGTATTTTCGGCGATGACACTCCGTACAAATTAAAGATACTAATAATTCAAAGCGAAATATGCCTTTACTTTCTTGTCGCTCGTTTAGCTGGAGCTGACCGAAAATTTGTGCCGTAAGCGGCTGCGTATGTCACCTCTGCTTGGAGCCAGCCCTGGCTATAAATCTGTGGCATTTCACACATAATACATAGTAAAGGAGTTTGCTTGTCTACTTAGGAGGAATTTTGGATATTGTTCGGAGAACAGCCTTGGTTGCGCCAACTTGGCTTCTTTAAGGGTATGGGCGACATTTCATCATGCCAACGGAAGTAAATACTACAGAATAAATACTACAGTAATAAATACTAATTACTATATTACAATAATAAATACTAATTACTATACTACAATAATAAATACTAATAATAAATACTACAGATAATAAGTAATACTACAGATAATCCCTTAGCAAGGGAAAAGTATTACGGCTGTCTACCTAGAGGAAGTACGTCATCGAATGAAAACCATTGCCTGCCATACCGCAATAAGCTATTTTTCCCTTTAATTACTATACTACAATAATAAATACTAATAATAAACACTACAGATAATAAGTAATACTACAGATAATCCCTTAACACGGGAAAAGTATTACGGCTGTCTTCCTAGAGGAAGAACGTCATCGAATGACAACCATTGCCTGCCATACCACAATAAGGTGCTTCTCCCTTTTTGGCGACAAGGCTTCTCCGAACAATATCCGGAATTTTTTTTTTTTTTTTTGCACTGATTGGCTTGTTAGTCTTTTTCGCTTTCCCCCGTCTTTCAAAATATGACTAAGAAGACAATTTAGAGAGGATTAGAAAGTGGTAAGGATAATTTTACACGACCTGAATTCGATGCTTTTCAAATAAGAAGGCCAAATACAGAAGACAGCTTTTCCAGGGACATAACTCCTTAGACCCCATGTGAAAACCTTTCTAGGCCTCCGTGATTTAATTTTGCAAGGGAAAAAATTAAATTACGGTAGAAAGTCAAAAAACACCGTAAATCAACTTGCTAAACAATGATAGTAAAAATCACAACCAGTTTCTATTTTCTTTTTAATTTGAAGTTACATTATATGAATATTAAAGATCATGAATCGCACAATATTCCTGACTGAAATGTGACATGCTTTAATCCTGCATACTGAAACAAAATAATAAAACAGAAAGAACTTCTTAATAATTAAGAAAGAAAAGCTGACTATTCCGGAAAAACTCACTCGAAATCAAGAATGTCCTTTCATCAAAAAATGCATGCAGAATAAACATCCTTGCACTATCAAATCGTTTCTTTTACAACACGGGAACAATTTTTGATAAGATGAAAAAATCGATTCCTTTCATGTATCTATCTAACTTTGATACAATACTTATAAATATCGATGAAGAATCTCACGAAATCGCACAGAACTGATTCTGAATATTACAGCATTATGTGATAATATTCATGGCTTTCTAGAAACAACTTACTGTTATGAGAAATGAAATATCGATCCAAAGAAAAAGCGGATGCTTTCCATTAAAAAACTAAACTTCCATCATTTAATTGATTATTGTACTTAGATTAAGTCATGACGAGTGAGTGCCTCTCGTTGCTTAATTGCATTACATGTTACTTAAATTGCGTAGGAAAAGAGCTCTGTGCAACATATCTATTTTTCGTCCCGTTGTTCGAACTCTCCTTTTCCACTCGGCTTGAGGCCCAAAAGCTGTCATCGTGTATCACTCGCGTTAGGGGGTTCCTGATAAATGAGGGGATGCGGGGAGTGCTCACCCTTCTCTGCAGCGCCCCTTTTCTCCATTCCTATCAACTTGATTAAAAATCTCCCTCAGTCATTGGCTTAATGTCTTTGGAATTTCTGAGTATAAAAGGAGAGAATGTTGTTTAATGGTATTCATTTAACGTCCAAGCAAACTCTTCCGAAGCACAAAAGTAAAAGGGCGCCGGTTTCAGAAAGTTTCCGTGAATTATTAACATGTTGTTCAAACGGTACAGCTATTGTTGGGAAATGATACAAGATTCGTGGCAAGTTTGTGCACTTCTTTTAACCGCATTAATACTTTAACTATTTAAATTTAAATGACTACTGCCAGCTAGTTAAAAACCTTATAAAGCAATTATTTTCTGTAAATTATAATCTATGATTTAACATTTTTTTAAAAATTCCTACTACTAGCTCACACTCTCCCTATAGCTTGTCCAAATTTTCAATCGTTTGTAGGGTTTTACTTACTTAATTCAATGTTCAATCTTAGAACCCCACAAACACTAACAAGCGAATAATTGCTTAAGTGTGTAAATAAACATGTAAGACTTACGAAGGGTTAACTACCCTTTATTTCTTAGAATAATTACAATCAGTTCCTAACTCGGAACGTACACAAAGCCTCCACTTGGGCTTGAACTTAAATAATTATGAAATTAAACTAGACTAAGCTTAAGTAAAGCTATCTGAAAGATATAACCGAAGCTATCAGGATTCTAAGTAATTGGCCCCTAAATATTAATCAAATCGGCGAAGAGAAGCAAAGACCTAAAGTATGGTCGAGCGTAGTACCTAAGAGAGAACGTAGCCAGAAGGCAAACGCGCGCTAGTCAGGGAATCAGATTCTCTCTCTCGAAGTTTCCAGTTTCAGTTCTGATGTTAGGCCGCGAGTAGCTTCCAAATTTGCTCGCTGTGTTCCGGCTGCCGTCACATATGGTGCTACTAGCAGTTTTAAAGGGAACATCAAATATGAATCATGAAAAAATGGAAATTGGAAACTTTTAAACATGAAAAACAATCAACAAACCAAGTAAATTATCGCCACTGATCGGAAATTGGTTGACGTTTCAAGGGGAACAAGCCAAACCCCGATCAATTAACAATAATTACGAAATGCGAAGGTGTTTCGTCTTTTACTCAAGTAAGAATTATGATGCTAAACTGAAATATATACATATATAAAATAAAGCGTAAATATTAATAATATTTTTTGAAAGAAACATATATGAATTATTTGACAATTTTTGTGAGATGGAAAATCTAATTAAAGACACACAATGATTTACAGGGGTAAGACGAAAAGTCAGCGTATATAAAAACGCATCCTTAGAGAAAAAAAGTATCATTGTTAATAAAAGCCAGAAAAAAACTCTTACAATTTCTCTATTGATAATTCTTGAGCTAATAAAGAAGCAGCCACCAGAGTTCTTTTTCAGTTGTTAAGAATCAAAATGAACAATAAAGGAATGACATTTCGCTGAATAATAATAACAAAAAAATTCCCTCGTTTTTTTCAATTGCCATGCCAATGGAACCACGATATACATATATCCATGAATGAATTACAGTCCTCCTACTTAATTCTGCAACTTAAGATTCAATTACGGGCCTGGCTTATTTCTAAACCAGCCAGCCACCTTTCCTTTAGACGAATGAATAGAAAGACTTTTAACACTGCTTCATTCGTAAAAATGAAATCATTCTACTTTTAAAGTGGGTACTTTTTTTCATTCTGGCATTAAAGTCAAAGAGAAGAACAAGGCTTAAAAAGCCTGTCTATCACGTTTCACTAATGTCGTTAATAACGGCGAAATTCGGAAGAAAAAATTGCAATTCGGAGGAAAATTCAAAGGGAATTGTTCTGCTTCACTGTCACCGTTATCGAATGCATACCCCTTCCCCAATCCATTCCTGACGACTCCTCCCAAATGCTTGTTTTTTTGTCACATTTTTTTCACAAAAATACTTTTTTTCCCGGGGGGGGGAGGACAATGGAGGGATTATTTCGCTCCGCTGTCTTGAGTTTGGTTGCAAGACTTGCATTTCTATAACACACATACTACAGTAAATGCCATTCCATACGAAAAAAAAAATTAATACTGCAGTTGCATTTCTTTCCAATGAGAAACAAAAGTTTGATAAAATTTCCTCTTTACGACCATTATTCCCAATTGCCGCAATGAATTTATGAATTAAAACTTCGGAAAACTGCGCATAAATGAAAAAACGACTTTTCGGAAACGGCAACGATGGATGATCTACAGTTTTGCTCGTTGTTATTACAATTAAGGCAACATTCTTATCATCTTTATGGATTATTTGGAAATAACGAAACTAAAGTACTAATTACTAAAACAAAATTATTTTAATTCTTACATAAATTTACATTAATTTATCGTATTTAATGTTAGTGTTCGATGCAGTTCAAATAATTATGAGTATTGTAAAAGGATGGTTAGGAAAAAGCCAAAGCCATTTAAGAACAAAATACGTTTCACATACGAAATTTCAATTTACAGTTCAATAAATTCAGCCTTCAATTTTGTATACATACTTTAATTAGTGCCAAATAAATATTCGGTTTTTGCAAAAACCAGAAATCAAACACTATTACTTTACATGGAAAAATTTCAAGCTACATAAAATAATAAGTAACTTACATTAAGAAGCTGTTTTCACAAACATTACGCGTAATACTTTGTAGGGTTCAACTCTTCAAATCTTAAGTTCTTACTTAGAACCCCACGAACACTTTACAAGCGAATAATCGCTTAAGTGTGAACAGAACAAGTGAGACTTGAGAAGGGTTTTTAAAACCCTTTATTATTCAGTATATTTACAATCAGTTCCGGCTTGGAACTTTACAATAAAGCCACCACTCGGGCTTGAACTTAAATACTAATAATTTGAACTAAAACTAGCTTAACTAAAGCTCTTAAATAATATAGCCGAAGCTATCACAATCTAACTAGTTGGCCCCTAAGTATTAATTGAATCGGCTAAGCCTAGCAAGGGCCTAAGATATGGCCGAGCGTAATAACAGCTAAGAGAGACGTAACCAGAAGGCAAACGCGCGCTAGTCAGGAAATCACTCTCTCTCTCTTGAAGTCGGTTAAGTCCCGCCTTAAATAGTACTCATACTCATTTGCATTATCCGCGTTTCAGAAATTACATTCTGGCAGGAAATTGTAAGCTGAAATTAGAATAAGATAGGAAAGATACAAAACTTAAAATAACTGTTAATTAACATAATGTAAACCTTGCAACTTAATGAATCAAATGGGTGAATTCTGAGACAGATTTCTGAGCAACATACACTGCAGAATTTATTGAAAATTTAGCGCATTGACTCTTTGGATGACTGCCTACAACTAAAATACTTTTACTCAAAGCATTTTCAGCTTGTTATTTATGTGTCACGTGGTAAACAAAAAGAAGAGCCGCACTGATCGACACAGTGGTTAGCGATGCTGATAGCCGTATCATTGGGCCCGGGATCGAATCCAAGAGAAGGCTTGGATGTTTGTAACTGCATAGTACTTTGCTGCATAGGGGCACTTATAGCACACCGGAAGTCTTCTCGAGTGATTTGGCTGTAGGGAAGAAAAGACGATAGACCCTCGGGTTCCTCTTCCGAAGATTCTTCTTCCAAATTGGAACGGCGATAGAGGAGGGCAAAATCGTACTATCATCTATAATGTCCCTAAGCCTTAGGCCAACAACAGACGCAATCCTGCTCTCCTCGCTTCTATAAAATTCGCAGACTTGTTCTGAAGTTACTGTTAGACAAGTGAAACAAGTTCCAAGAAAAAGAACGTTTTCGTTGCTACTTTAGTGGTTGCATTTCTGCTATTATTTTGTTTTCTGAATAGCGAGTTTCGTGTGTTCTGCTGTCATATTTTTTTCCTTGAGTTTTTTAACTTCTAGTAACAGATCTTCTGAAATGCTTATTCCAATTATTCCATTCATTAAAAATCAGATTTCCCGATAAGGTGGGGATTTATTGCTTTCATTGTGGATTTAAAAGAACAGGCATTTTAGAGAAAGAAGAAGCTCAAATGAAAGAAAAACTTCCCAAGAAATTTAAAAAAATTTAAAAGAAAGAAAATCTGAAATGTTTCATATTTTAAATTACGTTCAAAGATGCGTTTCTTTAACATTTTGTGTGTTACCTTTATTTATTGAATATCATGTTCTTCGCACTTAAACCATAAAATTCAATTAAAGAACAATACCGCAAAATAATTTTAAACTGAGCATATCTTTAGAATTTCCTACAGACAGTTTCGCTCATCGGGAATAAAAATGTTTTTTTCCTCCGTATAGTGTTGCCATTACTCGCTTTGAAATCCTTCAGTTTGTTCATCGAAAATTAGTTAAAGTTTTACAAAATATGAAATCGATAGTAAAACAAATTGTAAATTTCAAATTTGGGTTTCCACATGCCCATATTCGCAGCAGGATTACGTCATTCAAAATTCTATGGCTCTAGGTACCGTCGTTTTATCACAATGCGAGAAATATACATATATTTATGCACATTCTTCATTATTTAATTTCCTTAAATATAATACAGGGCTGCAAGATTTGGTGGCAGCAGTTAGAAAAGTGAAGTGATTGTGACGCAAAATCGCAAAACGAAAGCAATAGTCCTTCTGGGACAAAGCCCCTTTGGACTTTAAAAAAAAAAAAAAAAAAAAAAAAATTTTTAGTAAAATCTGTGGTGTCGGACAAATTTTAAGACTCTTTACACATTGATAAAGAAGAATAACGTGAAAAAGTCATAAATCTAAAATATCCGTCAGGTAAACCGTAGCATTTCGATTGTTTTATTTTTTAAAACAGTCAAAATGTCTAAAAGCAAATGTTTAAAAAAATCAAAGGAGGTCTTTGACTGTTTAAAAATAAAATACAGGATACACCCACATTAATACGGCAAATCAGTGGTACTTTTCTTTTGGTTTTCAAATATAACCTTTCTTCAGAATCGAAATAAAACTGCTTCAGATAGCTTGAAATTAATTATTTGAGAAGATCAATTAAATACCAAAATTATATTAAATATTTTAGGCAAACTTTTTTGTATATAATTTTACGGAGGTAATCGTTCCTTCATTTGTTCATAAAGCATTCAATTTGAATAATTTCAAATATACAACAAATCAGACTACTCTAAATGACAAATTATATTTATAAAAGTAGCTTTCTACTTACTGTTGCTTTCTTATGCACACGAAATTAAAAATTAAAGGTATAAATAGATTTATAAATGACAAAGAAACAAAAATAAATACCTGTTCGATACAATATATAATAGCACATATAGCAAAGCTACCTAGAGCGTATAAAAAACAAATAACCCATTCAAAAATAAAACACACATGAGTAAGAAAAAAATAAAAAACCATGACTAATCGCCAGTAGTGTGCAGCATACGAGAATGAACAAGCCTTTAAAAAATGAAACATCATGAAAGACGACGAATGCAAGTGACTATTTATATTTCGACATGCACACATGATGTAAATAAATTTCAGAAACTGAACAGTAGGAACGCGTAGAAATCTATGAAATCAATGCTTTGTCCCCCCCTTGGCATATATAAGACACCAGATAGTAATGAATAAGAGAAAAGGATTGCCATAATATAACGTGCATGGCATTAAAAAATGGGATACGGCCAATTAAATTATACACACTTTAATCGCAATTTTTGTCGTACGGGAGTCAATCTTCTTACGATTTTATTTTTCCACAGCGAGTGAATTTCGTCATTTGTCGCATTTTCTTCCTCTTCTTTTTTTTAGTCTTCTTTTAAACTCGACATTGCAAAAACATGAATAATTTCGTCATTTAAAAGACTTCAGTAATTGGAAGTATAAATGACTACGGACAACGATTGAGAAATAAAGAACGGGTGAGCACTTTTAAGCCGGTAAAGGGAATATTTATATATATAT
>KK119467.1:1202285-1219478 GCA_000611955.2 Stegodyphus mimosarum
CTTGGCCCGAAAGCCAATGATCATGCCCTTTTGGAAGTCGGATAAATCGCTTCGTTTCTGCATTACGCCAACGATTGAAATGTTTTCCGAAGCCCTCACACACCCTTTATATACGCTCAACTGCACTGTGCTGCCACCTGCCTTCTGTGATTGGTTATTTAACTCTGACATGGAAAGTACGTGGTGGTCACATTAATGTGACTGGACTGTGTATATATATATATATATGTTTGGTATTGCCGATTGCAATAAAAAGAGGACATGCACTTATAGCAGTCTCAGATACAAAATTTGAACGTTCTACGGCTAATAGTTTTTGAGTTATGAGAAATACATACATACATACGTATGTACGGACAGACGTCACCGAAAGAAATCGTTCAAATGGAGTCGAGAGCGGTCAAAGTAGATATTTCCGCTGAAATACGGTACTCGAAATTTTTCGCGTTTATGATACTTCCTTTACTTCGTACAAGGAAGCAAAAAAAGAAAGAAACAAAGAAAAAAATATAATGATTAATGATGATTGACTAAAATAACTAACTGTGTTACATTTACAGATAAATGAAAAAATTAATTACAATGATCATATGAAGACAGAATTGTACAAATGTCTTCAGGGACATCGGTTTCCTTTCAATTAATTTTGAAATTATTACAAGCAATTCGTAAGCTAATGAACTGTGAAACATTCGCATGCCACGAACAAAGTCCGAATTCCGCATGAATATTACATATAGACCATGCCCTCAACACTCAGCCCTTATTTTGCAAGAGTCGGTCGTAGACATATAATTTCAATTAGGAAATGTTTTGAATGATGCAAATATTCACATTTTAGCATTTTTAAATTAAAAAAATCTGATGTGGACACCACATGATTTCTTTGATTTGCCTATTAAATTATACACATTATTTGCTGCATTTCATTTAAACTTATTTCCGCGTGTTTCATCAGAAATATATTTCTCATTCAGTTAATTCTGATCTCACTTCGCGGCAAGGCAAAAATACATAAACATTCAAAACATCTTCATTAAAAATTTAAAAATATAGAAAAGCATAAAAGACCAAATACAGATAAAACAGTTAAAGAAAAAAATTTTTACAATTAAAATTAGAGTTCCTACGCAAAAACAAGCAATTCGGCCAGCGGGCAAAAAAGCAGATTTTTCGGTGCACAAAATTGAAAGTTTACTTTTGAGTTCACTATTCTGCTAAATTACAAATGTAAACAAATATGGCTGCCATGGCAAAAAAAAAAAGCTTAGCCGCAATTAAAGAACTTTTAAATTATTGATAATTTTACAGCTATTTCATGCAAATTAACTAAAGGCATAAAAACCTTAAACGTAGCATAAGAACAACATAATTCAATATAACATAATAATGCACAATTTACAAATGTAAAAATAAAAACACTGAGCTCGCCGAGCGGGGTAACAAAGCGGATATATATATATATATTGATTGCAACCAGAAAGAGAGGTGCACAACTACATGTTATAGCAGTCTCATATATAAAATTTCAACGCCGTTTTTTAGTTATGCGAGACACGTACATACGTACGTATGTACAGACGTCGCGAAAAAATCTCTTCTGAATCTTTTTTTTTTTAAAATCCGCTTTCAGAAAAAGACACCTTTATTGTGTCTGTGTACACAGATGTCACGCAAAATCATCTTCGAGATGGATTCGAGAGAGGCAAATATCGATGTTTTCGTTGAAATATCATATCCGACATTTTTCGTGATTACAATATTTCCTTTATTACGTACAAGGAAGTAAAAAAAAAATATCGTAAGAATTATGAAGTCTAACTTTCTATACGTTCCCCAGGGGTCCACTTATGTTTAGGAATATTTTATACTCATTATTTAAAAGAAAAAAAAAACTCTAAAGTAATAATGCCAAAAATTAACGGAAATACATAATTTGGGATGTCTGACGCCATTTTCAACTTGCTTAAGAGGTCAGTTAATAAATAAATTACACCAATTCGAGGTTGATATTTTCCGGCCTTAAATGTTATTCAATGATATTTCTTTTACGATTTACTAGTGTGCAACATTCTTTAGTTTTCTTACAATTGTATACCGAAAATATTTTTTCACATGTAATATGTATGTTTTTAAATATTAAAAATGCATTATAAATACTCTCATATAGTCTTATCTTTTACTTTTAGGATGATAATCTAATAATCACACAAACAGTACTTAAACTAGAAATAGTGTTAATTTTTGATTTATGCACATAATGCTACAAGTTGGTTACATGCCAATGCTGAAGCCTGTAGATGTTTTCTAAAACCTGAATTCTGTAATTCTATAACATGTAAAAATTATATTGTTCTATATGCTTGACGACAATTTGGATAAAAATGCTTTTCACTTATTCTATTACCAACAGAAAGCTTTCTCTAAATTGTTATTTTATTGTTGCGAAAAATTCGGCGGTTGCGCCTGTATGTAAGCTTTCCGGCATAGCACTAGGGTTGCCATAAAATAGTGTATGGTAGGGTTGCCAGATTGGCGACTTTATCGCCCATTTGAGGACCAAATCGGCGATATCCCATGGTCCAATCGGGAAGCTTCTAGAATAACTTCATGTCGAGATATTTCTCGAAACCTGTGGAACCTAAGGAAAAGCTATATAAACCCTTGCGTTTCTGAGAGCCGGCATTGTGAGAGTTGTGAGAATAGCTGCTTACTGTGAGTGCTAAACTACGCGAGAGTTTAGTGAACGGAAAGCGATTGAGATAGTGCTTTGCTGTGAAGCTACCTTTACAGTATAGCTTGACAGTGTATTGGTGATTGTTCCGCGGTGTTTATTATAAGTTTAGTGTTGCCGTGAAGCTATCTTTACAGTTACAGCCTGAAGCTGTGTTGCTGATTGTTTCAGCGTATTTATTGTAGATTTTCGACGCTTTTAAAGGTAATTTTGGAACTGTGCTGTAAATAGCGATTCCTGTAAATAAATTGTGCTTTTTATTGTTCTGCATCGTGTTTTCATCGGATACTCTCAAGTCCACGAACCCGTATAACGCAACATTATTTTAGTTACGCATAAATCCAAACATTTTGCTCTGGAATTTATTTGAATATGATTTCGAAATCTAAAATGAAATATCTCGGTCAAATAAGATGTATGGGAGTCACGTGTTTTGTGTTTTATTTTTTAAAATGAGGATAAAATTTTCCTATATATAAGTAAATATAGGGACCGACAGGAACGTATAAAAAAATCCACTTCGTAATTTTTATAAAACTGATTTTTTACTTTCTTGCACGAAGGAAATATTGTAATTATTTTTTTTTATAACGAGGATAAAATTTTCCTAAATATAAATATAGGGGCCGAGAAGAACGTATAAAAAATTCCACTTCGTAATTTTTATAAAACTGATTTTTTAGTTTCTTGCATGAAGTAAAGGAAATATTGTTATTATATTATAATAGCGAATTCGGGTACCTTTTTTCAGAGTAAATATTCGTTTTGACCATTTCCGAATGCATTTGGACTAATTTATTTTGCTGGGCGTCTGAACGTACAGACAGAGTAAATAATTCTTTTTTCCAAAGCGGATTGTAGAATGGATTTAAAATGGATTCAAAAGGGATTTTTTCGTGATATCTGTACGTACGTGAGTGCGTGTTTGTACTCAGGTATGATGTATCTAGCATAACTCAAATGCTTAGTCGTAAAACGTTGAAATTTTGTGTATGGGACTGCTATAACACCTAGTGCACCCCTTTTTTATTGCAATAGGTAGTATCATATACATATATATATATATACACTACTTTTGTATATTTGTACATTAGCATTACCAAAATTTTTTAAAGGTTACTCTGTATTCTTATTGTTTTATAGTCTTTTGGCAGACGCGTTGGGAAAAGAAACGATAAGAATTGAGACCTACGGTATTATATAGATTTTTATCTATTATCTGTTTAATTTTTTTTTAAAGTTTTTGTCTCAATTATTGTCGCTTGACGAAACGCGTAATGGAGTTTACCTATGTACGAGCTATGGTGCTTTTCCCCTGACGAGTCCACTAAATGCTCGACGTAGGCTAAATTGCCATTTACTGCCATTTTTGTATTTTTCTGGTATTTTAATTTTAATTATGTTAGTGCTTTCATATTTTTTTTTTACGTGTCGCATTTTTTAAAAGTTGATTTTCTTAAATACCAGCATTTAGTTTTTTTTCCCACCGATATTCTTTTTAGTATTTAATGTGTTAAAATGTTTTACCTAAGTTAATGGGTATCAAATTTACTTTTGGGCTAATGTATTTAGAATTTCTCTCTTTTTGCTAGGAACAAGTCTATCATTTACTTTTAGGCGATTGCTATTAGAATTTTACTCATTTTATTTGGCTTTGATCTTAATTTGGCAGCTCAATGTGTAAAATTTTTTACTAATAGGCCACTTGTTCATCTACTACTTTCTTTTAACTATATATATACCTACCATCTTACCTGTCATAAAAGTCCTTTATTTTCACTATCGTTTAACGGCCTTTATTTTCACAATTGTCGTAGTCATACATCCGATTACAGAAGTGTTTTAAATGACAAAAATATTCATGTTTGGGCGACGCCAACTAAAAAAAAAAGTTTTTTAAAGAAATATTAAAATATCAAAAACGACGAGCAATTTTTACACTCATGGTCCCAGGGTAGAGAAAAGCTCTGCAAAAGAGGCACAGAATTGAGAAAATCAGGGTAACCATACTGAAGATTGAAGAATTTTACTTGTAAAGATCTAGTCCATGTATATGCTGAATAAGGCTAGTAAGGATTATGAATGAATGAGATAACAGAATGATTAATCATCAACAGTACCGGCATTACACAACAATAATTAAAATAAATGTTATCATGAACAACTCCGAAGATGCAAGGCGATGACGATGCGGATTCTAATCGACAAGGATTCACCGATGCGCATAAACAATATCCCAACATTAAAATATAAAAATAAAACAACGCAATAAACCTCTGGCGCTTCCTCTTCACCAACGAAGCATCAAAAATAAATTCAGTCATTTGTAAAGTGAGCGACTTATTTGCCACTTTTAGTCAAAGAGAGGTGAAAAACAGTAATAAAAAGAGGGGATGGGAAACATAACCGTTTTAGACTGTAAAAGAAAATGGAAAAACAGCTCGAGGAGAGCACGCAATATCCAACTATGATATCACAGGATGTTTGTTGTCTAGGCAGAGCAAATCCGTGAGCGATTGTAAATTAGAAATAAAATCTCATCTCCAGATTTACGAAAGCAGGAACCCGATTGATTTTTATTATTATGCCACTTTATTATGTTTCTTTCCACACAGAAAATTTAAAATTATTAAATTGACATTCAAATAATTTAACAGGTCAAGAATTCTGAAGTTATATTACAAAAATTTGATGTGGACATCACATTACTTCCTTGTAGGGATTATTAAATTATACACATTTTTTTGCTTCATTTCATTTAAACTTATTTTCTCGAATTCCATTAGAGATATATTTCTCGCTCAATTAATTCAGTTCTCCCTTCGCGGCATGGCAAAAATACATAAAAATTTAAAACACCTTCAGTAAAAATTGTGAAGCACAGAAAAACGTAAAACGCCAAATACAGTTAAAACAGTTTAAAAAAGAATTTTTTAAATTAAAATTAAGAGTTTCTACGCAAAAACAAGCAATTCAGCCAGCGGACAAGAAGACAGATTTTTCGATGCACAAAACTCAAAAGTTTATTTTTGCTTCCACTGTGTATAAAGACACTGAAAATGCAAACACTGACTTAATTCAATATTCTATTAAGAGTTTCTAATGAAACTAATGGCTGCTTCGTTAGGCTTAGCAGCAAATAAACAACTTTTAAATTGTTGATAATTCTACAACTGTTCCATGCATATTAATTAACGGCATAAAAACCTTAACATAATAACAAGCTCATTCAATCACATCTAGAGCAAAAAGTGGAGAATTTAACAACATATAAGAATAAAAAAACTGAGCTCGCACAGCCGGGTAACAGCGTGGGTATATATATATATATATATATATATATATATATATATTAACAAGTAAGAATGCCAAAAGCCATAGTACATCCTAAACCCTATAAAATCCTATTCGAAAAAGCACGTTAGTGCCAAAATTACACATTAAATACAATTAAAACTTAGAATCCTAAGCAAAGATTAACATGTAAATAAAACTCAAATAATGCTTAGAAAATTATAATTTATGGGTAAGATTGGGAAAAGCTGAAGTTGTAATAAAAACAAAGTATACAATAGAAAAATGGTAATATCCCAGCGAGAGTTGCATAGTTGTTTCGTCAGGGGAAAAGAACTTTGCCCCTTTCGCTGAAATATTACTTCCACGCGTTTCAACTGACGACTAATTGAGACAATACCGCGTCGATTAACTGACAAAATTTTCATATCTATTACATCTTTCCATATTAATCTAAATCGTCTCAATTAGACGCCCCTTTTCCCTACGCGTGGAAGAAAAACAATACAAAACAAAACAAGAATTATTAGAATTAAAGAATAAATAGAGGCATCTAGGTAACAAATAATTTTAAAATCGCCTCAAGACCTCAAAAATTTTACAGAAAACTAAATTTATAAATAGTATTAGAGAGGATGCAACCACAAATCATCAATTATAATTTATAGTTAATTTCTGAAACACTATTAGTCCTATATTACAACCGAAGAAATCAAGAAAATCTAAAAAATGGGGGCCCTCTTGCTTAAAGTAATGAAGCTGTTAAATTTGAAGAAAGAAGTACTTAAAATATAATAAACTTGGTGGAAAAAACGTACACTTTTGTGTAAAATGTTTCTGCTAGAAAATATAATAATTATAAAAATTAAGACTCACCTTCTTGAAACGTGTTGAATCTATAGAAAGCAAAGTAATTCTACGGGGCTGTAAGTTTAGCTAAAAAATCTTTGCAATCCTAAACCTACAGGGGGAGGTGACGTAGTGAAGGCATAGTTCCGCCTTATATATATATATCTTTTTTGTTGCAATCGGCCGCACCAAAAGTATATATAGTCCTTTACTCTGTGCGCGCATCAACTGTCACGCTAAAACATTGTTCAAATGAATTCGAGAGCATGCTAAATGGATATTTTTGTTGAAATACGATACCCGAAGTTTGTCGTGATTACAGTAGTTCCTTTAATTCGTACAAGGAAGTATAAATAATTCGAAGTAAGTTAACGATATTTTCAGAGCTGAAAATTAATGGTATGCTATTAAAGTTAAGACACATTTTTAATCCTATTTTTCTTTCTCGAGTTACGTTCACCGCAATGTGCGAATGAAAAATATTGTTAGATAAAAAAGTACGCTGAGTTCTGGAAAAGTTCTGGAAAAAGGAAAAATCGATTCGAAAAAAAGGAATTAAAAGACAAATTTAATTTAAAAAACATTTATGAATTTTACATTTCGAAATTCAAATTTAAACATTTTTTCAAATGGACGCTTTTCCTGGGGGGATGCGGAGAGGAGAAAACTTTATGCCTTTTAAAGATTTCTTGAAAAACGGACAAACTAAGCAGACAATGGAATTTAGACAGAGAAGGGAGACTTGGTACTAAACTTTTACCTAATAGCTTCGAGAAGAAAGCATAAATCGGCTTGAAAAGAGTAAGCTGCCAGTTTTTAGGAGGTTTCTTCCCTTTGCTGCAAAATTAGGGGAAGCCAATCCAACCAGGAAAAAATCTGTAAAGACTTTCCCCTTCCAAGATAAGGAGAAGTATAAATAAGAAGATAATACAAAATGGTGGCCCTAGAAATCGCGCTAGGCATTTGTTCTTCCAAGCCATTAGATTAGAATTGACTTTCTGCGCTCCATACTTTTCCCCTCTTTTCATAAAACTTAACCTGGTTTTCATCTGATTTTTCAAAGGGGGCGTAAGAATATTGCATTAAGAAGAGGGAAAACCAAATCACATTTTCAGCTGCATTGCAATAAGTGTATCATGAAAAAGGATGAAACAGTTCGGCTTAATGGTATTACCTAGTAGCATAAATAAAATATATTACCCATAATATAGGTAATATACATAAAAGGGATAACTATAATTCATTTTTTATTCCATTTTAGTAACAGGTTCATCAAAACAAAAAAAGGAAATTCGATTATCCGTCATTCTTTTAATCACAAGCCGCTGGCACAGTCCGTTAAACAGAATGAATTCCCCCAAAACAACGAAAAATTCGAAATTAAAAAGAGGTCGTATTGGACTGTTTTCTCATCATGTTCAAAATAAAAATACCGTGAACTGATATCAGTGTAATAAATGGTACATATGTAATTTTGTTTTAAATGAATGACAGGACACCTGCAACTTAATGCAATCGTCGGGGATTTAGCCGTCTCATTGGCCAGGGTGCACAACTGGGCGCTATCGGACTGGGCGGAATTCAAATTAGCAATCAACCTCTGTCAGCTATTTGACTGTCCAGAACGACACGTATGTATATCAGTATAATATTTATTATACTAATATACACAATACGTAGAACGCGAATTTCGTTTTAGAAATCAGAAAGAATTTTAAGGGAATTTCAGGGAATATTAAAATTGTTATGCTTATTTTTACTAATTTTTACACAGCTCACTATATGTGTCGACTATAATTACCCACAAAATTAGCACCCTCAGTAATACTTTCAATTATTATTCCAATAAAATGTCAAATGCTTTAATAATTCACATAAATTATACAGATTATTCTTCAGAACTTCTGGCAATAAAATGAACGATTTCAGTTCGAAGAACCGAGCCAAATCTTTGATTGAAAAGAAATATTACTTTATGGAAATGCATTTAAATTATCAGAGCTTAAATTACGAAAATGAAGTATGTAGGAAGCAAAAGGATACTCAGCAACGATTAATAACTTTTTTTAGTTATTGAACAGTTCGATTTTTTAACCCTATGTTGACATGCAAGTACGGCAGTTGCTATGCGGAATAAACGGAATAAATAGAAGTGTCTACACACTTCTGTAAAAGAACAAGTAGAAGAAATTTATCAAGCAAACACATAGAGCAGATTCGGAAGAGAAATAATATAAATTTGTTATCTTGTTCGCATTTAAAATTTCAAATAATTGTTCTCTTTCACCCCAGATATTTGATACAAGACTGTTTTAGAATTAATAATATTTACCGAAATTACAGCAAGTATTGTAAATTAGAATTCATATCACTAGACTGAACTATAATTACATATTCTTAGAAAGACTATCGTATTAATGCTTTAGTTGAAGCAATGTTTTTCAGTCGAAGAAAGGTTCAACGGAAGTCTTTCAAATTTACACTTAAGTTTCAAAATTCTGCTTCCATCTTCAACATCAATGTTTTCTACAAAGAAAATAGTGAATCCTAAAGGGATAATTATAATTCTTCTCCAACATCAATTTTTTCTACAAAGAAAATAGTGAATTCTAAAAGGAGAAATCAAAACACATTTACAAACGGATGGTCTATGCCTAATGTTTTCTACAACAGATTATTTTTTTTCTTTCATGCTTGAATAAATCAAAACACATTTACAAACTTATGATCTGTGCCTAACGTTCTCTACAGCAGATTGTTTTCTTCTTTCTTGTTTTCTTGTTTGAATAAATCAAAATACATTTATAAACTGATGATCTGTGCCTCATGTTTTGTACAGCAGATTATTTTATTTTATTTTTTTGTTTGTTTGTTCGAATAAATCAAAACACATTTACAAACTGATGACCTGTGCCTAACGTTTTCTATAGCAGATTATATTTTCTTTCATATCTGAATAAATCAAGACACATTTACAAACTGATGGTCTGTGACTAACGTTTTCTACAGCAGATTGTTTTTTTCTTTCTTGTTGGAATAAATCAAAACACAATTACAAACTGATGATCTGTGCCTAATGTTTTCTACAGCAGATTTTTTTTTCGTGTTCGAATAAATGAAAACACATTTACAAACTGATGATCTGTGCCTAACGTTTTCTATAGCAGATTATATTTTCTTTCATGGCTGAATAAATCAAGACACATTTACAAACTGATGGTCTGTGGCTAACGTTTTCTACAACAGATTATTTTTTCTTTCATGTTTGATTAATCAGATTAACAGGTTCATCGTTAAAATATGGGTTGTGGGTGCGTTGTGACTTATCTCTCCCTTATCTCAGGAAGCATCAGAACAAGCCCACGAAATTCATCATGGCAAGGAATGTAAGACTGCGCCTGTCGTTTGCAAAAGCCTTGAGCACCAGACAGGTGACAGTACGACTTTGCTCAACTCCGCTCAGTTCATTGTTAAAATCATTAATATTATGAGAATTACAATTAATTATAATACTCATGATATTCAAGATAAACAACCATCAATAATTCAAAATTCAAACCACTGTGTGATGAGATCATAAATGTTTAGTTAAAGTTTGCAGTCGATCGAATAAAGCTGTGGACAACTGAGGCAATTTTAACAAACAATTTTAACTTTTTATGATGTCAGTGCATTTTACATATGTGTATTCATGGAAATACACTAGTTTGAGGTTTCTCATTTTAGTTAAAAGTTCTATAAACTGAATATGATATTCATGAAGTTTCAAATGCTTGAAATTAAGTGCCTTTGAATAAGGTATCAGCGTATTTTATAACAGACAGTTAATGTTTTTCTTCAACATCACTGTAACTCGGTTTTTTCGAAATTAAGAGATAAAGAATATCAGATAAAGAAGTTATTCTTATTTTTGCCTTTAGTACGGACTCTTAAAGTAAAAAAATATTTTTTTGCCATTTTAACAGTTTCAGAAAGAGCTTAGATCCTATGATCAGTCCATCAGATCTTGTTTCATCTAATTTCTTCCGAAATTACTAGATAAGATATCACATGTGCGATGCAATCGATATTCTTAGGCCCAACTAATCATCAAAATTGTTAACACCGAGGCTTAGGCACGATATATATCTTGCAGTGTTTTCAGAAGACCCTCTTGAAACATCTGAACGAACACATCCTCATTAACAGTGTCGCGACTTCCCCAATTAGGGCTTGGAATAGAACGAAAAGGGGATAGAGGGGATAAAGTGGAAAAGAGGGGAGAAAAAGTGAGGCAAAGAGAAATTTTGGGTCTCCCTGGGGTGCGAGGGGGGTGCGGCATCCTATTTTGGAACGAACAGCTGTGAAGACCTAATGGACCTTGTTAAATGCGCTTATTTGCTGTACACAGGGGCCACAGTTTAGCCTCAGGCAAGATGCATTTTCTGATCCCCTTCATGATAAAAAGTAAATGAAAAAAAAAAAACTTTCTTTTCTTCCTATATTTATTATTTTGCCTTTTTCCCCTGCTTGGTTTAGATTACTCAACCAGATAAGCGGCAGTTGAGTTAGAGTGGTTCAAACTCCGCATAGTCCGACCTCAAATTCCTTACCATAACTTCATGGAAAAATCGAGAAGAGTTATGAGGAATTTCCAAGACTTTCCGGTTTTGACTGCTTTCATTTTGTGCAATGCGAAAGAATTGGAAAACTTCTTTCCTGTATTTTAGTATAAATTATTAAATAAAATAAATTAGTTCCAAGAATGAAAATGCAAGCACTATTTAACATTAAAAATACAAAATAAAAGCTTCAAACTAGATTAAAAAAAGGACTATTAATGATGAAAGAAATTCGAAAATATGGAAAATCTTAAAAGTTATAGACAGTAATAGATTTTTTACATTGATTTTGATTTCTAAATAATTTTCACGCTATTAACAGTAAGATCAATTTCACTTGAAAGAACATCAGTTTTTTCCCACTAATTTAAGAAGACGAGAAAATGTTACTTAATGATTATATGCGAATTTACGATGTAACACCTGAATAATTCAGATCGAAGCAAACTCTTGACTAATTTTTCATGATTCTTTTTGAACACTAAAATCTGTACTTTCAATTCGTCTTAGATGCGGTAACCATATTTGTGATATCCAACTTAATTTTCTTCCATTGAGAATTAATACTAATATTTTTTTGCACCTTATAATATACATGATTCTCGGCTTTCTCAATTATGGCCTAAGGCTCACTTTTCAAAAATCTTTATAACAAGTTGCTTTGCTTTTCGATGCAATGTAATTGTTTTGTGAAACTTTACTGATTTATTTTTAATTTTCATTGCACTTTTTATACTTTGAATGATTTCAAAAATTAAAAAAAAAAAAAAAAAAAAAACTTTGCTTAAGCATTTGGGAACAGAAGATTTATTTATATAGTTTATATATACATATATATGTATGAAAGAAAACTAATAACTTTAATTTTTTAATAGTCCTTTTTATTTCTCATTTTAATACGGCTACTTTCTCTTCTTGCCATAATAGTAATTGTTTTTATAATACTGTTTACATGAATCTAACGTGTGTCATCTCAAAACTAATCACATTTATGGCATCTTATGCAATGCGCATTGCAGATACCTTTCATCCAATCACAGATCAAAATTTCAACAATGACTCGACTCTATAAATAACACTGCTGTTAAATGCGCATGTACTTTCCGCTTTCCTTTTGCTCTGCTAGGACAACTCATTTTGTCTCTCTGTGTTGTGACTTACCTGTCTGTGTCATGTCGTGATGTGTTTAAAGATGGTATAAGTTACATAAAATTGTGGGATGCATATCACACCTCTAATGAAGTGTGAGTCAATGTTGCGTTTCTAGAATTTCTTTATCTAGCAGTAAAATTTATCTTGAATTCGGAAACTTTTGTCTGTGAATGTCATCGTATGTATATATGTAACTATATAAAATTATATTATTGGCTGATTTGAGTTCTAGTTCCATTTGCGTCACCAGCGTTTTGCAAGAGTCATGTGACATGGATTAGCCTCGAAAATGCAAAAAAAGGTATTACTATTTTTAGAAAGAGGAAATACTCAAATTAAAATCAAGCATTAAGGACTATTTTCTACAGTATTTCAAAAATTTTACAAACTTATCTCTTAGAGACTTCAACTTCCGAATGACCTTTCCCAAGATCCAAATAATACACCTCGACCTCGACGGTATATTTTTACACACAGAGATTGCCAGAAAAAAAGTGCAGGTAGCACCGCAGGAATCGTGTCTAACATTACCCGAAATTCCTCGATCAAAATCAAGCGTTATAAAGGTAACTTTAATTAATGTGTATCAGAAAATAATCATATTTTTTAATGAAGGATTACATAACTTGCCAAACAACCTATTACAAAACTGTCTATTTAAAAATTAATAACTAGAGATAAATTTTAAAAGGGAGAACACAGCCGCGCAACCGACGTAATGACTAGCGTCGCTGAATGCTATGCCGAAGGACCCGGGTTCGAATCCTGGAGAAGGCATGGATGTTTGTAAATGATAGTGTCTGTGCGGCATGGGGGCACTCCAAATATGCGGCGAGCCGAAAGTCTTTTCGAGAGGTTGGTGGTAGGGGAAGAGGAGGCGAGAACATCAGACCCGCCCGTCCTGAGTCTTCATCAAGATTGGGGGGGGCGGAATTGAGCTAAACCGCATTGTCACCTGTAAAAATGCTCAAGGCTGTTGCCAACGATAGGCATTATTATTATTTTTTTTTTTTTCTGGGACAATCTCAAAATGAACTTAAAAATTCCAAAAACGATTAAGACAAGAAAAATATTTTTAAAAAAAACTGTTTGAATTATTTTTCTTAAGTTTATTTTTAAGATCTTGAGTACACAACCACAATATGCGGTAAGTTATGCATTTAGTATTTATCTGCTCAATTTATATCTTTTTGTACATTAATTCCGAACAGATACAATTGCAAAAAAATATTAGATACACAAGCCACACGCTAAATGCATACACATACGCTGAAAAATCCTCCGTATATAAAAGTAAAGCTGTATATTATATTCAATTCATTTCTATAGATATTCAGATCACTCATTATTCAAAGGGATTTTCTCCAATTCGACTGAATAACAGATTCCTTTTGTTAATTCAACTGAGATAAAATTCCAACCCTGGTGGAAATTCTTTACAAACTAAATGCGTTCACTCAAAAACTTTACCAAGTTTTCCACATTAAGCGTCTAGCTACACAAAGAACTCGTCTTCAGCGAGACATAAATGGTAAGCGAGTGGTGGTAGGCAGTGGGCACGATATCATCTCCAAAAGGGGATGGGGGAAATCATACCAGATGAGTTGTCGATGGCTTAAGAGATTTGCCCAGTCTCTTTTGGTCAAACATCCATAATTTATGAGCCGGGCACGACTGGCGCCCGGATAAGTCCATAGGAAGCATAGAATTCGATATATTTTATGACTGTTCTGAAAAGAACTTCGCAACGCAAGAAGAGACGTAAGAGAACTATTTTTACAAAATCACATATAAAAGGAAGATTACCGTTGAAATTTATATTAGAATTGCATCGAAAAAGAACTTCAAATGAATCATGAATAATTAAAAAAAAACTGTCACCCAAACGAAATAAATGTATTGCAAACTACAAACTACTTTCTAAATTATTTATGAATATATAGTCGATTCTCTGACGACATTTGGAAATATTTTACCTGTTTGTTGAATTGTTATATATTACGTGATATATAGTATAAAAATTAACGTAGAATTAATTTCTCCAGGTACGATTATATCAAGAAAAGATTTAACTAAACAGATTCTGTCTTCTGCGTTTATATCAAAGAACTCCTCCGAAAACCACGGTTCCGGATGATTCTGATCTTCTGTGGGAAGGTTGCTTCAAAGAACATGATTATGAATCATATTCAATACCGAAATTTAAACAGGGGGTCATAAAGATTAGTTACTTTCAGAAACGATCGTCTTAGGCAGGTAACTGCAGTAAGAAGTTTGTGTTTGTGTAAGAAATTAATTTTCGATAGTCCCTTGATCCTCCTTTCTAATTTGCCTATTTCCGTTTCTGCTGTAAAAACAGTAACTGTTTGTAATAAATCGCTCGAAACTGTTTCATTTCAAAATTAAAAAATGTCATATGATTCTAGCATAACTCTCATGACGCAGACGCTTACATAACATTTCAGCCAATAATAATTTCAGCAGATGCTTACATAAGCATTTCAGCCTAAAATAATTTCAGAAACTTATAATTAACCAGTCCAAATAAAGCTAAACGAAAACCAAAGCATTCTATACCGGAATTTCATTTTGAACACAAAGCCTTTTCTCTCTCGTTTCTGTCCTGCCTGTTTGCTCTCCACTGCTGCACTTTTATTTTAAATCCACCGAAATTAACTCTTATAAAATTGTAAAAAGGCACAAATGTGATCAAGAACAGGCTCGCAGATTGCGCCCATTGCATATTGCACTGTGTAATTCAAGTTAGAAATATTCTCAATATTAAAATAATAATAATAATAATAATCTGAGAGCATTCAGATTTTACATTACGCCCAAAGGGGAGTTTTTTTTAACGATTTGTGTGTTACCTTTACTTATTAAATATCATGTTCTTCGCACTTAAACCATAAAATTCAATTCAAGAGCAATATCGCAAAATAATCTGAAATTGAACATATCTTTAGAATTTCCGATACACAGTCTCACGCGCTGGAGATAAAAATGTTTTTTTCTGCACAACCTTGCCATTGCTCGCTTTGAAAGCCTTGAGTTTGTGAATCAAAAATTTGTTAAAGTTTTAAAAAATAAAAAATCGATAATATAATAAATTTCAAATTTGGACTTCCAGATGCCCATATTCTCAGGAGGATTACGTTATTCAAAATTGGATGGTCTAGGTACCTTTGTTTTATCACAGTGCGGAAACATACCTACATTTATGCAGATTTTTCATTATTTAATTTCTTTAAATATAATACAGGGCGATAATATTTGGTGGCAACAATTTGAAAAGTAAAACAATGCTTGTAGTGAATCAACGTAAAATGCCGAAACGAAATTAATAGTTCTTCTGGGTGCACCCCTTTGGACTACGAAAAAAGAAAAGAAAAGAAAAAAGTAAAATAAAAAAATCTGAAAGGTTTCAGATTTTAAATTACGTCCAAAGGGGCGTTTCTTAAACATTTTGTATGTTACTTTTATTTATTGAATATCATGTGCTTCGCATTTAAACCATAAAATTCACTTAAAGAACAATATAGCAAAATAATTTTAAACTGAGCATATCTTTAGAATTTCCTACACACAGTCTCACGCGCTGCAGATAAAAATGTTTTTTTCTGTACAACATTGCCATTGCCCGCTTTGAAATCCTTGAGTTTGTTAATCAAAAATTCGTTAAAGTTTTAGAAAATATGAAATCGTTAATGAAACAAATTCCAAATTTCAAATTTGGACTTCCAGATGCCTATATTCGCAGCAGGATTACGGCATTCAAAATTCGATGGCTTTAGGTACCGTCGTTTTATCACAATGCGAGAAACATACATACATTTATGCACATTCTTCATTATTTAATTTCTTTAAATATAATACAGGGCTGCAATATTTTGTGGCAACAGTTTGAAAAGTGATACAGACTTTTAATGTTTCAAAAAAAAAAAAAAAAAAAAAAAAACATTAGTCCTTCAGGAACAAAGCCCCTTTGGACTAAAAAGAAATCTGCTAACATCTTTAATACTATTACTTCTTTATGCATCGACATGTCAAGATCCAAATTACTTCATATATAAGTTGCACTGAAATATATAAATAAATTTAATGATACCTCAAAAATAATTATTGAAACGATTTATGATCAAATGTAAGCAAATTATTTAATAAGGTAAAATAGTCGGGCGCCATCTGCCCTGAAAAGAATGAATTTATGGACTGCTTTTAATGGCAATTGATTCATAGTTATGTTAAACATGGAAAAATTAAAAAAGCGGCCAAACAGACTACCTATTCTGCAGCTAAAAATTGAAATCAAAACAAAAATCTACCAATATATAATGGTTTCACTTACACGGTTGCTGACAGATTAGCTACTATTAAAAGTAAGAGGTATATTTTATTTTATTTTTTTTTTTTAAAAGAACATCTTTCATTATTTTGATTTTATCTCAAAAAACTTCTGCAGTGCAAATGATGTATTTTTTACACTGATTAATGGCTTTATTTTAAAAAGTCTAAATAAATAGTGACATGAAAGCACTCAAAAGCAAAATCAATAAAATCAGC
>KK119467.1:1219491-1231120 GCA_000611955.2 Stegodyphus mimosarum
CTGCTTCACAAACCAGCGCAAAGTAAAATGTAATTTATGATAAATAAAGTGACAAAGAAGCAAGTAACAAAAAATATCCTCTTATCAAGGAAAAAAAATACTTAACACATTACTGGAATTAAACATCATACACTATAAGGGAAAAGTAAGCTTCGTAGCATAGCAATATGGCGATTACTTAAGAATTCTAATTTTTCTTACGTTCAGTTATCTGCTTGGAGAGATAAGTATAAAGTCTTTGAACATTGATTACCGACCCCTTTTTCTATAGCTGACTTTATATATCAATAACACCTTAAAATTTTATTTAAAACGTTGTTAGTCTTAATGAATAATTAGCGATTAATATTTGCGAATAACATCTAAAATTTTACAAAAAAATTGAACTAAATTTTATTCGAAGTTTCTACATTTTTTTATATGCTTCAAAGTATTCAAAATATTAAAACTTCTTATCTTTTATTATTCTTATCTTTTATTATGATTCTAAATAGTATCGTACAGTAGCTCTATCGTAATTTGTGACTGCTCCCTTCAAAAGTTGAATCGGCCTTAGCAAAACCTTAGAAATGATTAGAAAATATCCATTTTTTGATAGAATTCAGAATACTAAGTTTTAGACCTGATAGGAATACCTCTGAAATTACACTATAAAAACATACCAAATGTAACACACATGCACAGTATAAATTTATCCGCATGCGAATGAAACGGGAATCGACCCTTTAGCCCTATCTACTCTGTTCCTTGGCGTGAAGTGTGGGAGAGTGTGTGAAAGTCAGATAAGAGCAAAAAAATTCTCTTCTTTACGATATTGAACGAGGATTATGCGTCGGAAGCAGTCTGAACTCTGTCCTTCCGTCCACATATATCTAAGCAGCTGGATTGCCAGACAACGAAGATTATAGTGCCGAGCTTCTCAACGGATAGCACTTACTATTGGATAGCTTTTACGTACAGGAAGCAAAAATTGAAGTGAGAATTTGTAGCACGCTATTTCTGAATTAAGGAGACTTTGAGTATAGCATAAATATACAATACTGAGATCTAATTTTACACTCACTTTATATAAGTTAGTTTTAGAAGCTACATATACTTTACTTATGAGCCTTTGCCTATATGTAGTAAATTAAAAGATTCCAGTGATCGATGTTTGTGCCGTTACAAAACAACTCAGAAAAATCAAAGAATTAGAACAGTAACTTTAATGGATGGGATCAGTAATTTTCTAACTTAAATGGGTGTAAAATGGGGTAAGACAATTAAAATACCCTCCCTATGGATTATACATTGGATTGCTGGGAAAATTCTGGCCGCCTGAGACGTATGCCATAAATGTCGTCTTGATTCTCATCCGGAGTCCCAAAGGACAAAATCCAGAGTTCATTATTACGAAAATAAATCCCATCTTCAGTGGTCTGGCAATGTTCAGACAGATTTCGCATCCCTAGGTGGCATGAAAGAACCTAAAGAATTATTTCTTATCCCTATAAGGATAAAATCGAGTCAGGTACGGTGCAGCAGTAAGACAATAGAGAAGGAAAGGCTTTGTCACATCAATTATCTATGACTAGTTTGTCTCTGTGCTGAAGTCTGCCTTTCAACTAATTACGAGAAGTTGGTCTTCATGGTGGTATTGTATTCTTTTATTGTCTGTATTGTTGTACATTGGTCTGTAACAACCCACAGTCGAACACCCCACGAGTGAAGTGAAAATTTGCAGGAACCTCCTACTGCTTGTAGTGCATTTTTTCACAACATTTTTATAGCATGCGACGCTAAGATTGTAGAGACATTAGGTATTTATTTGGAAGAAGGAATTCTGAAATATGAGCAACGCCTTCGCCGGGAATAGAACCACGGACCTTTCGGTTACGCGTCGATCGTGCTGACCACTACACCACGAAGGCATGCGAAGAAAGCGGGAGAACTACCTTACATACTCCCCCTTTTAAAGGGCGACTGGGGTTTTGGGGACCCAATCGCCAAATCCCGGTGGTGGAGAATTATCATCCGCCAACTTTTTAGTTCGGGAGCCAGTGTAGAGACATTAGGTATTTATTTGGAAGCAGGAGTTGTGAAAAATGAGCAACGCCTTCGCCGGGAATCGAACCACGGACCTCTCGGTTACGCGTCGAGCTTGCTGACTACTACATCACGAAGGCATGCGAAGAAGGTGGGAGAAATACCTTATAAGATGACCTGTTGATCTGGGAGCAAAGGACCTAGACTTAAAGCTAATGAACAGAAAGCCGCATACAAGGAATTAATTCAGAGGCAAATTAGAGCTAATGCTTAAAGGATGTGTTTAATTTAAATGCAATTTTGTGCTCCATCAGATCCACACAACAGAGATTTCACTAAATCTTTCGATGAAGAAATCTTTTGCTAAGTTTTCAGGTAGGCAGAATTTTCCCCGATTCTATTAAACCACCAGCGGCCAAGTGGTAAAACCGCCTAACACTGGTAATTCAACCTGGATTTGTATCCTGGCAAAAAGATTTGTTGCATGGGAGTTTTTGTTGTTCTCCCGTGTGTATTGTAGCTATGAGTTAGTATTCTACGAAGGTATATCTCTTTCTTTAGGCAGATAGTTCTCGAAAGCTATACATAAACCTAATTCGGTTTCCACTGAGTCTCCCAAGAACACATGCTTCATTCACTCGGTAAAATTTATTCAGCTATCGTGTCCCCTCCTCCCAAGTTCTGATTTAACGCCAAGTTTTCAAAAGAAATAACTTAAAACTAAATAGGATTTACTAATTTTGAATCAAAAGTGCGTTCTCAAAAATTATAAAAGGGATAACGAGAATTTTTGAATAGAGGTGCACTTGAAGATATTCTGTTTTTAAATTCTGAGAAAACTAGATTCTAAAATGATACATATTTTTAAAAGCTGCCCATGAAAAGGTATGTAAAGTGCTTTTGCGATTCTATTTTCGGTTTATCTTCTTTTTTCATTCGCAAAAATGGAACAAATATGAATTGTTATACATTGTAATCATACATTATAATATGAATTAAAGGTGTAACTAAAGTGTTCATTATGGTCACTGCGCTACTTTCTCCCTTTTCAGAACAGACTGAATGCTTCCCATTTTCCTCACAAGTCAATATGCTCGCGTTATACGATCATGCATTCACCTAGATACTATTTGCAATGTTATCAACATAACCAAGTTACTAAAAATGCATACAAAAATCTTACAAGGATGAATACATTACAAATGATCATTTATTTATAAGGAAGAGAGCAGAGCTAAGAACCTTTTTAAGAAATTGGTCTACTTTTTTTTGGGGGGGGAGGAAGGGAGGTAAACGAAAAAAAAATCAGCAACATTAAATTCCTGTTACTTTTCTGATTTCTTACTTCATTTAAATAAGTTAAAATCATTTTGATAAGCGCCATTATCAAATCAACACTAAAAAACAAAACATGGAGATCGAATGAAAAAGCTGTTTTAATCAGAAGTGTATTCAGGAAGATGGTTTTCCCTGGATTTGAGTCTGGGCCCAATAGCACTAGAATCGGCAAGCGATAACCACCGTACACCCCGCAGCGGCCAAAAGAATCTCCGAATATTTGCTTCACTAAAAAGTTAACTTGTATTTAGCCAGATCAGAACAAATGAAAAATGGCGCTCACGGTTTACGATCGACGAAATGCATGATTCACGAGCATTTGCTAATTAAAAATTTAAATATTTCTAAACGGAACTAGTCCTGTGAAATATTTGCAAATATAACGCCGATTTTTGTTATTTGACTTCTAAATTAATATTTGTTCGGCGCGTTATTTTACTATAATTATTAGTTTTTGGATTATTTCCAAAAATGTAAAACAACTTATTAATGATGCAAACAGAACTCTGATACAATCCCTCAATTTAAGAAAGGTTATATAATTTTGAAACTCTTTTAATATGTATAAACAAACAATTTTTACATTGTTATTTTCAAATTTTAACCCTTCCTTAGCAATTTAGGAGATATATGTGCGTTAAGCTCCATTCTTGAAGCCAACGACTCTTATCAGACCAAAACATCACTGATATTTGTAAGTCTAATTTGCCTTTCTGTATTAATTGTATTTTAGTGTTATTTTTAAGCTAACCAAGATTCACCTAATATTGTTGTCCTTGGCTCGAATGATTACAAAATTAAGATGTAAAAGATATGCTGGTTTAAATATAAACTTCAAAAGTTAAGCTAAGAATTATTCATTCCTCTTCAAGAGCAAGAAGTCTTTGATACACATGTAAAAAAGTCTAAATAAGATTAAAAGATGATGAAACAATTATTTAAAATAAAATATGAATACAAAGTTTCAGATTTCCTAATCTTTCTCTGACCTTTTAAAGACAACAGATTTGTCAGCGTTACTGAATGTGATTTATAGTCTATTGACGACTCGAATGCGTTCATAAATTTACAAATAAATTTATAAAACATAAACTCTTTGTTACAAGCCTTAAAACACGTTTTTATTCAATTGAAACTACTTTTTAAACAGTATTTACACAGACATTCTCCTTCTAATTTTCACGGCTAATCTCCTTCCAACTAATAATATAATGGGTTGAAAATTTTTTTTTTAAATTTTACTTTCCTTTTTTCCTAAATAGTTCTCCTTCTCTGCCAGATAATCCATGAAACCAAAAGGACATAAAAGTACTACACTATATTTTATAGATAAGGAACAGGATAAAATTTGAAGGTACATTCTACAGGAGATGTCTTACGCCGTACATTCATCAAACAGATCTACGGCTAAACTCCCGGATACGCCCGCGGTATGAATAGTAAATTTTCTGGGAAAAACAGTAAAACTTTTTGCATATAAATTAAACGAAGCACTCATCAACAGAGCAACACTGTAATTCAGTCTCAAAATTTAATTATAAAAAATATTTCAGTACGCGTCCCGCCTTTTTATCACGGCGAGGTCATTTAACGTTTTAATTAGAAGAACATCCCCCACACTCTTGCTATGTTGTGGCCAAGAGAGCAAACCGGCTACGCCCAGCAACGAAACTCAATTTCTGGACATACCTGTATGTGTGCTTGTCTTACTAAGTAGTTCATTAGGGATCACGCTTGCATTTTGCTTCGAATTTTTCGTTTTATTTATTTTCTTATTCCCTTTTTTCATTCCCTCAACGTAGACTACGTCTGAAAGCTCGATAAGCATACATTGTTGGTCACGCTAGCAGATTCGACTTTCTCACACCTCTCAATTGTTTTCTTTTTATTATTGTTACCAATGTACAGCATTCAATTTTTGTGTCGTTATTATATTTAGTTTTAGTTCCCCTGTAATCTATTAATGGTTGTTCTCCCAGGCGCAAGGGAATACTAAGCATTCTTTCTCAAACGAATCAACGAAGTGTGAAAAAACAACAGCAAACTGGAATATATTTTAGTACTTGTTTTCCGAATCTTCACAAAACATCCCTTCGTGTGGTCTAGACTTACCAACCTCAGCGCTATGGCATAACAAAAGGGTAGATGCGCGAAAGAAAGGCCGGAGGAGGAGGGATAAAGGAATAATGAGTTAACGAAATAACTTTATTTCCAACATGTAAAAACACATTTTTAATATTAAGGTACGTACTATCAGCCGCTTTCAAAAGCGTGCATGATAAATACAGGTCCACCTACGCCCAATACCGAAAAATCCTACGAAATATATGCAAAGAAACTGCTTTGAAATGCAAGAATCCGTTAAAGTGTGATAATAATAAATCAATTCAAGTTTAGATTATACAATAAAAAATTTATTGCAATATAAATATCGATTCGAAGAGATTAATTAAAGAAAATGATGAAAAATAGCTTTTTGAACAAATGATGGAAAAACAAAAGGATTAATAGAAAAACGAGAATTACAAGCGTGTTGAGATATTAAGTATAGTCTTTTTTATGCGAGAAACTTGAAAAATGAGCAATGCCCTCGCCGGGATTCGAACCTGGACCTCTCGAATACGCGCCGAGTGTGCTACCGTTATACCACGAAGGCATGCTGAAAAGCGGGAGAAAATATCTTATATATCCCCACCCCCTTTTTAAAAGACGACTGGAGATTAGGGGACCCAATTACCAAATACTGGTGGTGAATCAGCATCCACCACCTTTTAGTTCGAACGCCACTGTAGAGTCATTAGATTTTTTCTTTTTCTTTTCTTTTCTTTTTTTTTTTTTTTTTAAATTTGTTATGCGGGAGACGTGAACACTGAGCAAGGCCGTCGCCAGGACTCGACCTGGACCTCTGGAATACGCGGTGAGTGTGCTATCGTTACACTACGAAGGCATGCAGAAAGGACAGAGAAATTAAATTAATAATCCTTAATTTACGAAAAACAACATCTTTAGTCAAAAATTAAAAAGAAAAACATTTACTCATTTAAAATCTATAACATTTTTTTATCAATTACGGCGATTCCGATTATGCTTATGAAATCATACTTTAAATTATAAGTAAAATTCACTGAAACTGTTATTGGCAAAGCACTACAACCACACCAGCGTCGCTCATCATCAGGTTTCTAACCAGTAAGGGCTTGCAAACTTCCCCTCATTTGCAGTTTACCTACTGAAATGACCGTAAGAGAGAAGGGAAATCTCCCATGCCAACACCAGGCATTGATTTCTGAGCGCAAAAGCAAGCCACGCACGCAATGCCTTTCACTCACGGAATTTTGGAACACTATGCATATGTCGACTCCTTCCTCTCACTCTCTACTTGAGCGTGATAAGTACTTTGTCGAGTTTAGAACTAAAGCCGACTCCTGCTGCTTTTGCAGAAGCATGTTTTTCCATAATTAATTCGAAGCAAATGCATGACAGAGCGCGAGGTACTGAATTCGAAAAGGTATAAGAACAAACGTACGCTGGTAATGCCCAAAATTAAAACGTCTGAATGTAATTATAGCTTAAGGAAAGAGAGTGACATTTTGTTAGTTCGTGTCATGTCCGCGTGACATAAAGCCACCATTGTCATCGTTCAGCACTGAGGAATAGTTAAGACAGCTTACCTATGAAAATGTACAGCCTGTTTTTGCCACTATTGCTCAGCGCCGTTAAAACGATACGATTTCAGATAATGGCTGATGAGAGGGGACAACGCTTTTCAATTTAGAATTTCACAAATGAATTTAGGAAAAAAAGAGTAGAGTTTATAATTAACATTGACCTATAAATTTCACAGACAAATAAGGTTTTATTTACAAGCGATCAACTGGATGAGAAGTTTACTTAAACCTTTGACTAAGAATGTAAAAAAAATACTAAAATTTCTATTCAGGTGAACAATATATGTCATAAATAAGGTAAATTAAGATTCCATGAAATATGAGATAAGTAATGAAAAGTGGGATAAAATAAAATCCAAGTAGAATTAAAATAAATGCAAAATGTATAAAAAATCTGAATGGTTTCAGATTTTAAATTACGTCCAAAGGGGCGTTTTTTTTTTACATTTTGTGTGTTACCTTTATTTATTAAACATCATGTTCTTCGCATTTAAACCATAGAAATTCAGTTCAAGAGCAATATCTGAAAATAATTTTAAATCGATTATATCGTGCTGGAGATAAAAGTGGTTTTTTTTTTTCTGTACAATGTTGCAATTGCTCGCTTTGAAATCCTTGAGTTTGCTAATCAAAAATTCGTTAAAGTTTTACAAAATATGAAATCGATCATAAAACTAATTCCTAATTTCAAATTTGGGCTTCCAGATGCCCATATTCGCAGCAAGATTACGTTATTCAAAATTGGATGGCTCTAGGTATCGTCGTTTTATTACAATGCGAGAAACATACATACAGTTACGCAAATTCTTCATTATTTAATTTCTTTAAATATAATACAGGCCTGCAATATTTGGTGGCAACAGTTTGAAAAGCGAACCGACATTTAATGCTTCCGACGCAAAAACGCAAAACGAAACCAATACTCCTTCAGGGACAAAGCCCCTTTGGAGTTAGGAGAAAAAAAATCAGGATGTACTGTTCCTTGCAATTAATTAACATAATTCTGATTTAATGTTAAAAGCCCAATATAATTAAACAAAAATTTGATTTCAGCAAACATTTTTATTGTCTTCAACACAGAATTAACCTTTTCTTTGACTTCGCAACCCAGACAAATGTAGATGCAAAATGTATATATACAGGGTGAATAGAAAGATAGGTTTGTTTCAAAATAGGCGATGAACACAGACAGTAATACTATGAATGTAATGGCTAGCTACAGCAAAGCAACTAAATCCTACATGGTGAGACAAGCTGCAAGAACCCTACTGGAGAAATTCAGAACTTAGCGATTCTGTCTTAAAAACAATGAAAGGTACGGAAAAGAAATCAGTTACAAAACTGCACATCATCATCGATTTATAGAATGCAGAAACGTACTATATATTGTAAATATTTCCTTTACAGCCTCTGCTATCATTACACCTCACTCCGACGCATTTCTTATTCTGAGGTTACTTAAAAGATCAAACATACCATGATGCATGCAGTACAGTAAACCCTTGCCGAATGCGGACTTTACGCCGTTAATACCTTTCTGTACGATTATACAAACTAAATTACATTGCAATTAAAATGAAAAATGAAACAAGTGTTAACTGAAAGGATTTCTATAACTAATACGGAGATACACTGTACAATTACTTTTTTAAATAGCTGGGAATTTTTACTTAGTACAACCTGACGCAATTCATTAAATGTTTCACAACATAGAGCGCAAATTTTTTTTCAGTACTTTTCATAAAATATCCTAAGTAAGTAGTATATACACTCTTAGACCCCCCCCCCCAAAAAGGAACCAAGAAAGAGTTATCCGAATGGGACGAAAATTTGTAGAAGTGATGTACATGTACTAGAAAAGCAAATGATTGAAGTTTGAGAAAAATTGGACGATTTATTGAAGTGATAGAGCTTCACAAAGTGAAAGAGTCAATAACGCGTTTGTCCATCTCTGGCCCTTATGCAAGCAGTTATTCGGCTTGACATCGATTGATAGAGGTTGCGGATGTCCTCCTGAGGGATATCGTGCTGAATTCTGTCCAACTGGAGCGTTAGATCGTCAACATCCCGAGCTGGTTGGAGGGCCCTGCCCACAATGCTCCAAACGTGCTCAATAGGAGAGAGAGAGATCCGGCGACCTTGCTGGCCAAGGTAATGTTCGGCAAGCACTAAGGAAAGCAGTAGAAACATGTGCAGTGTTGTTGCGAGCATTATCTTGTTGAAATGTAAACCCATGGTGGCGTGACATGAAGGGCAACACAACGGGCCTTAGAACTTCGTCGTTGTACCGCTGTGCTGTAAGGGACAACTAAAGGGGTCTACTATGAAATGAAGTGGCACCCCAGACCATCACTCCTGGTTGTCAGCAAAACACAGTCAGGTTGGTATCACACCGCTGTCCGGGGCGTTTCCAGACTCGCCTTCGCTGGTCATCGAGGCTCAGTTCAAAGCGGGACTCATCACTGAAGACTATTCTACTCCAGTCAGTGACATTCCAGTGAAAATGAGCCCAACAACACTGCAAATGGGCTTGACGTTGTACAGAGGTCAATGGTAGTTGACGCAAGGGGCGCTGTGACCTCAGCCCCCTTTCTTTGAGCCGTCTATGAATGGTCCTTGCGGTCAATGAAGCACTAGTTGCACGTACAATCGATGATAATGATGCATCTGGGTCTATGAGTGCCGCTCTGACGATTGCTCGGTTTTCACGTTCTGTCGTTTCTCTAGGGCTACCGCTTCCTTCTTGACAGTGTGTGCGGCCATGGTTCACCCATTCCTGCCAACATCGTCTAATAGTGGCATCGCTCCTGCTCAAATCTCGAGCTATTCGCCGATAAGGCCAACCGGCTTCTGAGCCTAACTATACGACCTCTCTCAAATTCTGACATCAGCACATATCGTTCACGCACCTGTATGCGAGGCATAGTTACTGTCTATCAGAGTACACGGAATGAAATTCGTGAAAAATTTATGACCTGGAATCGTAATTTCTCCTCTTAAACATCCTGCCAGTTACGCAGATCAGATGTACTGTAGCGACAACCGTTCATTCATTGGCAGCCAAAATGTAAAATTTTGCATTTTCCGTCGAAACCTGTATGCATATCAATTTGTGTCCAATTTGCTTTATATCTTCTCGGTGCGTCGTTTTTTTTTTTGTCTAAGAGTGCATAATGAAAGCTATGAATTTCATCCCAAGATTCCTTCTCTTAAAATTGTTTTACAATTAAAGACACAGAATACAAAATAAGCATTACATGTCAGCAATACTAAACAAATATATATACATAAATAAATATAAATATTATATGGAAATATATCATTTTAGTAGAAAATGTAAAGTAAAATAATAAATAATCACAAAAGCACTGTTATTCTAATACTCATCTCAAGATATCAGATACAAAGATCGTATTACAGAATTAAAGTGTGTTCATTGATGTCGAACCGAAATTAATTAAACGGCAAAGAAAAAAAAACTTCAAATAATTTTCAGTATAAATTACATGAAATACTGTGCGTGTATTACACATATATAACATCTTTATGGAAGGATAACAATCAACCACAAAAACTTGTTTACCAATTTCGATCGCTGTGAAATATTCCTAGCACAAATAATTGAAGAACACTTTTGCAGAAAGTGAATCAAGGCTAAATTATACAACTCTATCTAGAAGATGGAGATTCCATTATGGTTGTGCTTTGTTCTAACTTTATCTAAGATTCGAATCAGATCTTACTTCCTGCTTGTTTCATCCCATCAACACAATTATCTGCCTCCATATCAAGTAAGTACGACTGACTGATCACATGATTGATTGGTCTATAATAGCTCTATACGTTTTAATGGCTATTCCACTTAAAACCTTCCATGACAGTTTAGGCAACGTGCAAAGTTTCTGAATGTAATTCGTTTTTGTCACAGACTCACAAACATTAAAGTCTGAAAAATTGGTTTTGACTATTACTCATTTTGTTCCATATGAC
The DNA here is from genome assembly GCA_000611955.2 of Stegodyphus mimosarum. NCBI lineage: Eukaryota > Metazoa > Arthropoda > Arachnida > Araneae > Eresidae > Stegodyphus > Stegodyphus mimosarum. The sequence continues at coordinate 1,230,513 of KK119467.1, forward strand.
GACTTTATATGATTAATGAGATACCATGCTATGCTTGGCTTCTCTTTAAATGCAACTGTAGATCATGACTGGGGGGAATAAAAGCTTCAACCTTCAAGGTCACTAAGTCTATTCCAAACTTTGAATACCCTACTAAGAGCAAATCATGTAAAGGAATTAAAATTCCCATCTACACCAGCTGCTAGGGACAGGAACTTCAGTTCCCATATATTCCGCTTCCATAAACAGCAAATTAAGTACTTAAATATGTTGAAACGCCTTCAGAATAGCAGGATAATGTTTTAGGAAGACAATTTGGCACCATCTCTAATGTACAATAATAATGGACGTGTTTTACATAAACGATGAACATCCTAAGTATACCATCTTTCATCTTCGAAGAAACATTACTAATGATACCAATGCTACAGTTAGCTAATGATCCACATATACAGACACTAAGATTGAGAAACTTAATTATGCAAAACACTACTTAGCTCGTAGACATCGCATTCTGCAAATCAAGAATATACGAAACGTTCTCATAATTAATTGCTGTATGAGGTAATTAATTTCTTCTTCTTTTCCGCATGCCTTCCTGATATAGTTTTAAGCATACTCGAAATATA
>KK119467.1:1233011-1306241 GCA_000611955.2 Stegodyphus mimosarum
TTTTTTTTTTTTTTTTTTTGTTAGTTTACCTTTTGAATGAAATAATTTACAAATTTCTCTTAAATCTAATTACTCAAATACGAAATTCAATTAACGAATTATAGCATAGAATTAAACATATAATTTTACATTATTTGCAATACCAATATTTGCATATTTATGAGCTTCAGAATGCTTATCTACTACATCCGTCCTTATGAGTAACAATTCACCTACACGAATAATAATACTAGCCGCGGAAACGGATACAGAAAGTTTATACTAACTTTTTGCAGGATCATTCTTATTTGCTCAAATCATTTGCAGCCAATTTTCTTGATATTTTCGGCTTTCATAGCATTTGGAAAAGCAGTTAAAAAACAGTGCCAAAGAAAATATCAAATTCAGCTTTTCTAGTCGGAAATTTTATTGACTCTGCTATGCTTAGATTCTTCAAGTGCGTTAAGCGTTAAAACGTTCCGCGGGAACAACTCACATAAAATGTGTAGTCTTTTTAATATTATCAAAATTACCACACTCAGGCTCATTTCAAATATTAATGATTATAAAGGTCGAAGACAAATTTTTCACATTGACATCAGCATGGTGTATAACCATAAGCAAAAAATACAGTTCCTGAAAAAGGTTCTCACGCAAAATTAAAAAAAAAAAAAGAAATTTTGATGCAATAAGGAGTGGAGAAAGTTTTACGATGCTTCTGCCTCTTCATTGATTAAGGTTTTATGGATTCAAATGACTCATTTTACGAGATGCCCCTCCTTGCATAACTAATGAGGATGGCATCGGCTCATGGATCCGGTCGTCGTTGATTACGAAGTAGCCGAGTTCCGCAGAGGAATGGAAAATATAGGGTTTTATGCAGCAATGGGCTTTCATATTACTCGCTAATTAGAAGCCTGCAGGATGCGATGTTTTGAGATAGTTTCTCACAGCTGCTGTGGTAACGCAAAAATAAATATAAAAAAAACAACAACTAATGTTGCGATCGATAAATGGCTTGTTAAAGATAAAACTTTCCAACGAAAGGTGCGACCTAAGCAAAAGGTTAACTCACGATAATCGAGGCACTTAAAAGCGAAGTTTTGGATGTTTACACCAATAAGAAGTAGAGTTTATGACCAATGCATCAGTTGACAAACCTTAGGTAATCAGGCCATCGGTCTGCTTACTCTTAATATTTTTTTCGGTTGTAGTCTAGTGCAGTTCCTAATAGCATCTACTTACTCAATAAAAAAACATTTTGTATTTTTTAAACCACTGACATATAAATATGATAATCAAAACTGAAGAGGCCGTCTCAGTTTGAGTCTTAGAAGATTCACAGGATAAAATATAGTATCACTCTCACCAGTAAAGCCAAAGCTGACACCAGAGCCTGGGCATTGAGCGCAGTCGCACCGGGCGACAAATTTTAAGGCCGGTAGCGTTATAGAAATAGTCGCCCAGACGGTATAGTGGTTAGGGGAGCCGACTGCGACACCAATGGGCCCGGGTTCTAATCCCGGAGAAGGCATGGTTGTAACTGTCCGTCCCTTCATAGGAGGCAAAGGTGGCCCACCTATTAGGTGCCTCCATTATAAAGTGGTCACCAATTCTGGCCTTAGTAGCGGCCGGACCGAAGTCGGCTGACGGCCCGCCACTGAAAAAAAAAAGCATTATAGAAATCGGGCGCCAGAATCTAGGAACCGCAGAGATTGCACAAGGTGGCGGAATGCTTGGTAGCAACACTGGGTGATGAGCTAAGAAAATTGCTAACTCGCGTGTTCTTTCTTGGGAAAGGTTTTGTTTTGCATAACATTTAGGATTAAATTCTCTTAACGTTTTCTCATTTAAAGAGACTGTCACTAAATACAAATATGTTGCACAGTCAAAGATCTTGTTATAGAAATATTCTTCATTGAGCTGAAACTTGTTCAGTTTCAACGCTATTAATAACGAAGTTTCCATAATGACTTCAGCTTTCTGACATTATTTTGAATTCTGTTATGCCCTTTGTATATGCATTAGGTTTTTTTGGAAGCAGGAGATGTGAAAAATGTGCAATACCCTCGCCGGGACTCTGCTGATCACTACACCACGAAGGCATACCAAGATGGCAGAAGAAATACCTTATATCTTTTCATGTAAAAGACATATTAACGAAATACTAAAAATAATTTTTTTTATTTTCATCATCTCTCAGTATAACGTACTAGATCGTACCAGATAAATCTATGATACAGCTTTTGAGGAGCAGGTAAAAATTCTGTAATAACCGAATTGATACAATTACAAAATCGAATTCTAATATTCTACGATTTTTTAAAATAAATCATTTGAATTTTCAAAATAATGGAAAACTATTATTGACTGATAAGGCATACTACAACAAAAGTGATATCAGATATCTTCGGAAAAAGAGACGAATGCAGAGTTATTGATGAATACAGTAACGTACAACAAGAACTGAAAATACAAAACCAACCAATTAAGTTCCAAGAAACATAATGCATATTAAAGGCAAACAAACGATTCTGCATGACGTATGTATGGCATTAGAAACATGCTTTGTTAATTACAATAAAGCTACAAATGTTCATAACATTTATCATTTGAACTTATTCCAAATTAAACCTGTATTAATTTATATCAGTTGCATATATAAATAATAGTAAAATACACACGTAAATTGTTAAGAAATGTGTTGTAATGCTTTTAAATCGATAATTTGTTGAATACTTATAGATTGATTAAATATAAATTCCAAATTAAAGATTTTATGCTGTGCCGAATGGGGTAAGGAACTCTCAGGCACCCACGAAGCTATTTCGAAGATAAATTAATGACTTTATGTTTCACACACTAGCAACATTTACCAAGGAGCATAAGTTATAATGTATGGTGCAAAGAATGTAGGAAAATGTAAAGCTGTGAAAAGTTGGGAAAGACACCGCTAAGAAAATTTCTGACGCCAATATAAAGCAAACTTTATATTAGGAACATTTGCAAACATAAGTTTTCCAATATATGTGACTATAAATTCTTAAATTTAAACACGCATTTTATGTCATAAAGATACCTAGAAAAAATGCTATTACATATTTGTAATGAAGCCATTGATGGACTTAATTTTGGAATAAGCATGTAAGGTTTATCCTAAGTTAATTAACAGTTATTTTAAGTTTTAGATCTTTCCTATCTTATTCTAATTTCAGCTTACAATTTCCTGCCAGAATGTAAATTCAGAAACGCAGATAATGCAAATGAGAAAGAGTACTATTAAGTTGTGAGTTAACTGACTTCAAGCGAGAGAGTCTGATTCCCTGACTAGCGCGCGTTTGCCTTCTGGCTACGTCTCGCTTAGCTGTTATTACGCTCGGCCATACCTTAGGCCCTTGCTTGGCTTCGCCGATTAAATTAATACTTAGGAGCCAACTAGTTAGATTCTGATAGCTTCGGCTATACCCTTTAACATTTTGTTTAAATTATTATTATTTTAAAACATTTTGTTTAAATTATTATTATTTTAAGTTCAAGCCCGAGTGGCGGCTTTGTGTAAAGTTCCAAGTAGGAACTGATTGTAAATATACTGAAAAATAAAGGGTTATTAAACCCTCTTTAAGTCTTACGTGTTCTGTTCACACACTTAAGTGATTATTCGCTTGTTAGTGTTCGGGGGGGGGTTCTAAATTAGAACTTTAGATTGAAATAGGAAAATCCCACAAGCATATTACGAATTATTTTGAGACAGAAAATCTGCAACTTTGCTTTAATTAAGCGAGTTGTTAAAAATAATAGTCAGAATAATTCGAAATCTAAATTACTAACATCACGAGATTTAGTGGTGTTTAGCTAAGTGTATGGCCAATCGAAAAATGTTGGGAATCAATGTTCTGTAGAATGACTAGAAAGTCTGATATATTTTCAGGGATAGTAAATATCGACTGTGTTGCTCTTAAGATAAAAAGGAACGAAGAATTTAGGACAGGAAAAAAAAACTATACACGATCGAATTTTTCAAAGTTAAAAAAAACCCCGCGGACATGGCTGATTCCTCTTCTTATATCATTGATTCTGTGGTGTCTCGTGGAATGATTCTAACAAAGGAAGCATTAAGCAGTTCATTACTCAACTAAATAAGAACAACTGTAAGACAAACTTGTTCCCTGTCTATTGCTTCAAAGAAAAACTGAAGGGCCAATATTCGCACTGGAGTTCTAAAAATACAAGAAAAGGGGAATAATAAAAGTGTTCCTCTCCATTGAAGTGTGTGGGATCGGCCCATCTTCCCACGAAGGTCAACTAAAGACTGCCTGTCCACAGTACCGTAACCGATGCGCAAAAACAATCCGATGATGCGAGACTTCAGAAGACACAAGAAGAAAACAATTCCAAGAGAAAAACCTTAAATTTAATTGTGCGCAGACACGAAGAAACGTACTATCTGTGTCGAAAATGCTTTCAAATTACAAAGCAAAGCCCCGTTTTGCTCCAGAAGACTTTCAGTCGTCCGAATGGACACTACGTAAATGAACGACCTTAGCAGCTGAAATAACAGGCTAAATGATCTTCCGGAGGCACAAAGCTACATATCACATCATTCATCTTGTTCCATCATCTTGTCTAGGGCAGAAAAACACACCGCTAATATTAGATCAATTGTTTAGTACTTAACTATTTAATTTAAACAATAAATAGACATAACATTAAAGGAAGCTCAACAAGCGTATTACCCCTGCCTACCTCAACCGTGCAATAATTCTAATAAATCTGCTCTTGTACCCTGTAAAGAGGACATACCTGGCAATCTTGAAAGATGGAAAACCTGGAGTTTCCGAGAGGTTTTCGGGCAACGTGGGTTCACCGTTACAAAAAACTCCCAGCTGACTTTAATTCACTTTAAACATTGAAGATAAAAATAATAACTAAAGTACATATCCCGTGGATACTCTTACCAATGCATCATTTATATATTTACAACAAAATTAAATATAAATCCAAGCTGAACAAAACATTCATTGAATCTTCACAGTAAAAAAAAAGCTTTACAAAAATTCGTTAAGACAATTGAGATTAAAAAACATTTAATACGAAAAAAAATCACTGAAAATCACGAGAGGTGGGAAAATGGAATTTGTATAATTTAAGGATCATTAATTCACTAATTATTTCTAACAAAAGTCCCTCTAGGTAGTTTTTTAGTAAAAGTAAGAATTAGAAACTGGGAGATGCAGGGACCAAGAGGTGAAAGCTACGAGATGAATTTCACTGTAGAATCTCTGAAGAAAATCGTTATCGCTTGCTTACTGAAGCTGATAGCCAGCATCTGTACATTTACAATTGAAGCAAAATCTTAGTAGGCTCATCTTTATACAGAAAATATTACCTGTTTTATAAGTTACTCCAACACGTAAAGTAACCTTTTCAAGAGAGTAGGGAATTATTTTTAATCATATAATATCCTCAAATATTTTCACTGTTTTGAAACATAAATTCTTAAATAACCTCTTCCTTCTCAAATAATTTTTATTGTAGATACAGAGGATTTTTACACATTATTAAAACGATTTAGATAAATAATTTTTAAAAAAGCAAACGTTTTTGAATTAAAATTTTTGGCTGCAGCTTGTAGAGGCATTAGGAATTTTTGGAAGTAGGAGATGAAAAATGTGTAATGAGCAACCCTCGCCAGGACTCGAACCACGGACCTCTCGAATACGCGAGAGCGTGCTGACCACTACACCACGAAGGAAAGCAAGGAAGGCGGGAGAAATACATTACAAACTTGTTACTTGAAATGAGAAATATCGTCCGCTTTTTTTTTTAATTTATTCTTCTTTCAAAATATCACACGTAAACAAGCTGTGGATTGAAGGATAAGTTTCATCGCTTTCCATAGAAAAATATTCCTATTCCATAACCCAAAAACGTTACGAAATGCATGGTATGAAAATTTATTTCTAAGTGAAAAATAAGCTACATTATTAATCGGAAAGGGAAAACTTTCAGTCATTACTTCTACATGAAAAGAAGATTCCAAAGGAATACCCGAAAAAGGCACGTACTATTTTTAACGTTTCTGAAGTTAAACCGTAAGTAACGAGAGAAAATCCTGCGACGCATAAATCAATCAAATCATCGAGTCTTTAAACCCATCTGTAGCAACAATAAACAAAATAACAAATCAAGATTTACAACTTAAAAAAAGCTAGAAGAAAGCAATTTTCACCAGGTTTTGCCGAGGCATATTGCTCAATGCAGAACATAGAACCCTACATGAAAGCTATTAGTAGGCGATAAATGGAAACACACTGTGATCCTTGATGAAGCACAGGTTTACCCAAACGATGGCAACAAAAAAAAGGTCTATAAAAACGAAGAGAAAAAAATGTACAATCCTCGTTCCGTCAATGCAAAGAGAGCTTCAGTAAGGGTTTATAATTGTCTCAGAATTCTCTTTTCTCTTACAATGAGAAACCAAAACTAAAAAAAGTGGGATAATTTGTTAAAATCAACGCACTATTAAGAGAAAAGTTATGTCCGGCATTTACACAAGAAATTCCCTTTTTTTTATTCCAATGACTTTTAAAGAGTGAAAATTCATCAAGGCAAAAAAACAAGTCATATTTCGAAAAGTACAACTGCATTCCTCGAAAAAAATTATGACTGACACTGTATTCCATATATGAATTTTCAACTTATTCCTGCGAAGTTCAGTGATGTTTCACCTATGGGCTATTATGCCTTTGTTTTCTTGAAAAGAGCTCTTCCCAAGCGCAAACCCACCACGATTGATGTACCATATGTTAATCTTCTGTTAAAGAGAACTGCTGTGAAACCTATTTCAGCAGAATTAGGGAATAATTTCTACACAGTGTGTTTTACACATTCTTAGAATGATTTTGATGCAGAATTTTTTTAGAAATAAATTATTTTGGAATAAAAATTTCTGGCAAAAGTTTATTATTTGAAATACAAAATATCACGTGCTACTCTTAAAATTCTACTTGTTTCATTTAAAGAAGCTGTGTACTGAAGAATATGTTTTGGCGCTTTCTGAAGAAAAATAATCCTATTCCATAATTCAATAACGTTGTGAACTGCATGGTATCAAAATTTCTAAGGGCACAAATAAGCAACATTATTAATCGGAAAGGGAAAAACCGTCAGTCATTACTTCTACATGGAAAGAAGAATCCAAATAGAATCCTACATATGAAAGGTATTTAGCAGGAGATGAATGGAAATGCATTTTGATCCTTGATGAAGCACGGGTTTACCTAAACGACTGCAACAAAAACAATCTATTTTTGTTTATCGAAAATGAGGAGGAAGATGTACTAACCTGATTTCCTCAATGCAAATAGCGTTAAAGGGTTTGTAATTGGAGCAGTATTCTCTTACAGTGAGAAATTAAAATAAGAAGAGTGGGGGAAAAAGTGTTAAGATCAATATACTATCAAGAGAAAGTTTTATGTCTGAGTGTTCAAAAGAAATTCCTTTTCTTTATCCCAGTGACTTACAAAGAGTGAAATTTCATCAAGACAAAGTAACAATTCACACTTCGAAAAGTACCACTGCATTCATAGAAAAAATTAAGACTGACACAGGCATTGCACATAATACTTTTTTACTATATTCTTGCAAATTCCCCTGATGTTTCACCTATAGATTATCGTGCCTCTGGTCTTTTGTAATGAGCGCTTTCTAACCACAAACTCACCACGATTGATGGACTGTGGAAAGCAGTGGAAGAGGAATAGAAAGTAATACTCTTGAAAATTTTGCTCTTCTGTCATGGAAATCACGATGTATACTTATAGTCCAGAAAAAAGACTATCAGATATAACATTTAAAAAAAAGTGCCCTTTACAGTTTAAACATTAAATAACGTTCTGAAAATGTGGCAACATCCTCTGTATTTCTGCATAAGACAATCATGGATGTTCAGGTTAATTAGCTAACTAAAAAGAGAGCAGTATTTACCCTCATCTTATCATCATAACATCACCTTATTACATCACAACAATAAGCATACGAAAAGACTGAAGATAGAGACTGGACTTGGAAGTAATAACAGCAGTTTCTGTAAAAATGAAAAGTATACACTTCGCAAAGTGTTCTAATTTTCATCATAAAAGGATGACTTGAAAAACAGAGCTTTGGATCCTCTAAAAGTGAGGTCACATATCTAAATATACGCAGAATGGATGTATAAGTTTAATCAGGGTTGCTAAAGTGGACCAAACAAGCACGATTCTATGTACACAGACTTATCAGTTAGGCACTCCGATACAAACTGGGCTATTATCTGCGGTCCTTATCAGCTGCCAAATAATATTTGGGAAGCTGTCATCGATTAGAGAGGTGTGGATTTTGTTTCCAAGATTGTAAGAAATAGACTTTGATCTCTTCCAGCAATATCCCGCTCATGATTAAATAACGCAAGATAGTAAGTAAACTTCAGATTAAATTATGAATAAAAAAATTTCCTGAAAGTTATCAGATAATAGTGGATTCTCATTTCCGAAAACTGTAAGGTACTTTTGGTCATATTTGTAGTCATATATTTCACGGATTTTCAACTATTTGAAACATTTTTAACTTTATGTGTCCATTCGATTTAAAATAAATAAAGCAGTCTTTTTAAGTAAACTTCTTTTAATCGACCCACGCATTTAAATTATTCCCCTCCCATAGGAGAATACATATTACGTATATTGAAAATATATAACTGACAGCCTAATCAGATTGGTTATAAATATGTGTCTCATTTAATTATGTTTTAGCCTGCTCATTTAATAGATTAATGTAAATCTAAACAACAGAAAGGGCTGTATACAATGTCAAACTTCTGTATTTATTTAATCGATACAATTTTAGTTACCCGTCAATTCAGATGATCATGAACCACAACTCCTAGAAGCTTTTAGTCAAGTTTTGGAAAAAAGTAGTAGGCTTTAAAGCTAAGTAATTGAACTGGCAATAATACAACTCAACTACGCATGATCACGAGCTCGAATATGCAAATAATTATGAACTTCTGCGCAATATAATATAGCACTTGCATTAAGAAACATGTTCCCATTATAGACAAGAAATTAAAGCCATCGAATTCGAATCTATTCCCCCTTTATTATTATACGTTTTATATTTATTAAATATTGTATATTCATGTAATGAAAAGACAAGAAATTAAAGCCATCGACAAGAAATTGAAGCCATCGACTTCGAATCTATTCCCCCTTTTATTATTATACGTTTTATATTTACTAAATATTGTATATTCATGCAATGAAAAGACAAGAAATTAAAGCCATCGACAAGAAATTGAAGCCATCCCCTTCGAATGTATTTCCCCTTTATTGTTATACGTTTTATATTTATTACATATTGTATATTCATGTAATGAAAAGCATGCAAGTTTGGAATGCAGTCCACATAAAATGTAAAGTTCAAATACTCTATGTAACATTATACCATGATTTTTCAACCAAAATATCTACTGTACATATATAATGATTAACAGAATGGGTGGTTAATGAAAAAAAGTCAGTTGTAAGAATATGAAAAGTTATATGACTACCATTCACCATTTTTCTTAACAATTTTAACAGTTTTTTTTCCGTGTTCATTGGAAGAAAACGGTTCTTAAGAAGATATCTTTAGCTTAGCAGTTTCCTTTGCCTAAAACGAACTTATAAAAGGACAATTTTTCCTTTCTGATTTAATTTTATGTAGCAGATTACTATTAAATATTCTCTTCCGAGATTTTTCTTTAATTTTATATAGCTTACAACTATTTCTGAAACGAGCGTGGAAAAAGAAGGTAAAAACTATTCCAAATGAAGGATTTAAATAATCAGTTCAATAGATTAGCGATTTACTAATTCAAAAACACTTTTTTTTTTGCTGACATACTTGGAAAAATAGTTTCAACGTTCGTTACTAAATGAGCTATCATTTAAAATTCCATTTTGTAGCTCAGATTCAAATGATTAAGAAACGGGGAGAAGGTAAGTAAGTGAAAATACTTACTTGGTCAGGAGTGGAGGAATTATCGGAACTGTGCCCCGTCGTGTCAGGGTTGCCCCTGCCGCCCCCAGCACCACTGTTGCCGCCACCGGCACCCCCTCCACCATTGCTGCTGTTGTTGTTATTGTCTCCCAGATCACCGGGTTTGCTGTCTCTTTCATCTATAACCAAATCTATGGGCATCTTGCCTTTTAGACAGCTAATATAACGCTGGCAGAAATTATCGCAGAGCTCATGGACCTGAAAAGTAAAAACAATCAGTTGAAATATCTTAAAAAAATCTGACGTGCATACCATATGAAAATATTATATCACACGCATTTTTTCATGCATTTCATTTAAACTTATTTCCACGAATTTCATTAACGATATATTTCTCATTCAATTAGTTCAGTTCTCACTTCGCGGTAAGGCAAAACTACATAAAAACTCAAAACATTTCCATTAAAAATTGAAAGATATAGAAAAACATAAAGCACCACATACAGTTAAAATAATTAAAAAAATTTTTTTGCACTTAAAATTACAGTTTCTAAGCAAAAACAAGCAATTCGGGCAGCAGGCAAGAAGGCAGATTTTTCGGTGCATAAAACTAAAAGCTTCCTTTTGGTCCTACTAGGCAAAAAGGCACCGAAGGTGCAGAAAGACTTAATTCACTATTCTGCTAAGTTTCAAATGTAAACAAATATGGCTGTCATAGCAAAAAAAATTAGGCTTAGCCGCATTTAAACAACTTTTAAATTGTTGGTAATTCTACAAGTATTGCATGCAGATTAACTAAAGACATAAAACCTTAAACGGAAGATAAGAATAACATAATTCAATCATTTTTAAAGCAAAAAATGCACAGTTTACCAATATATAAGAATAAAAAAAATTGAGATCACTCAGCCGAGTAACAGAGTGGGTATGCATACATATATACTTTTGGTAATATAACCAAAAAGGGGAGGTGCACAAATATACATGTTATATCAGTTCTATACACAAAATTTCAACGCCCTTTCAACGTCCTCGTTTTTGAGTTATGCGAGATACATACATTCTCTTCTGAATCAATTTTAAATCAGTTTTGTAATTTTTTTGGGTGGGGAAAAAGAGACAGTGTCGTCACTAAGTAGGCGACTTTCTGCAAGTATGCACTCATAAAGTACCTAAAATTCTATTCTCAGTGCCAGATTTAATTTAAGAGTTAGTTAGCTGCTGTGTGCCTGTTATTTTCCCTGAGAAGAGGAAAATACGTAGCAAAATTCGATCAGCTGAGAACTGTATCGAAATGTAAAGAAAAGGTATTTTATGGTAAAAGAAGGTTAAGCCAAAACAAAGATGTCATTTTATTTGACTGCACGAAAGATTTATTTTCTTTCATCTTCCGTACCACGCGTCTTGTTGCTATTAATTTAATTGTCTTTCATTTGTTTTACTATTTAGTGTCATTTATGATACCGCAAAAAATATTTTAACTAAATTTTAAATTTTGCTTACTAAATAAACATACATAAACAGGCATAATAATAATAACACAAAGGGAAAAATTAAAATTAACATTTATTTTCTATCTGAAATCTTGGTATTTGTAAGACCTTTTTATTACTTATACTTTGCGATTCAAATATATTGACAAGTAAATATTGTATTTTCAGAATGATACAGTGGTGGCCAAAATTGTGGACACTTTTGGAAATTTGTACGCTTTTGAACTTTGTATGCTTATAGCAAACGTTACGTTTCACAAAATGCAAACTTGTACACAGTCCAGTCACATTAATGTGACCATCTGTCAAAAGCCAGAATAACCACCTTTCGCAGAGCGGACTGCTGCGGGACGTGCAGGAAGAGAGTCACATAGGTCCCTGAAGGTGTTCTCTGGGATGTTGAGCCATGCCGACTCTAATGCCGTGGCCAGCTGCGCTAGATTACGCGGTTGAGGATCCATGGCGCGAACAACTCGATCGAGATGGTCCCACAGAGGCTCGATTGGGTTTAAGTCAGGTGAGTTTGCTGGCCAGGGGAGGACGGTAAACTCATCCTGGTGCTCTTCGAACCACGCACGTACACTGGCAGCTGTATGGCACCTCGCATTGTCCTGCTGGAAGATGCCATCATCCTGAGGAAAAACAATGCGCATGTAGGGGTGAACATGGTCCGCAAGGACAGATGCGTACTTGTATTGATCCATTGTGCCTTCCACAATGATCAGTGAACCTAGAGAATGCCAGGAAAACATTCCCCAGACCATAATGCTCCCGCCTCCAGCTTGGACCGTTCCGGCAATGGTTGCAGGGTGGTTCCTTTCAGAGGTTTCACGCCTTATACGCCAACGTCCATCTGTCCGATGGAGCATAAAACGCGATTCATCCGAAAACGCAACCTGTCGCCACTCAGTGGACGTCCAGCTGCTGTACTGGCGTGCAAATTCTAGCCTTCGCCGTCGATGAACAGCAGTCAGCATAGGTGCACGAACCAGGCGTCTGCTTCGGAGGCCCAGACGCAGCAATGTTCGCTGAATAGTACTTTGGGAGACACTTTTGGTAGCCCCTTGGTTCATTTTGGTGGTCAGTTGCTCAACGGTAGCCCGTCTATCTGCCCGAACGCATCTCCGCAACCGTCGTTCGCCTCTGTCATCTATGGCCCGTGGTGCACCACATTTGCCACGTCGCTGATTTTGGACAGTCCCATTTTGCCATGCACGGTACACTTTTACCACGGCGGCACGCGAACAGTTCACAAACTCAGCCGTTTCGGAAATGCTTCCACCCTTGGCCCGAAAGCCAATGATCATGCCCTTTTGGAAGTCGGATAAATCGCTTCGTTTCTGCATTACGCCAACGATTGAAATGTTTTCCGAAGCCCTCACACACCCTTTATATATGCTCAACTGCACTGTGCTGCCACCTGCCTTCTGTGATTGGTTATTTAACTCTGACATGGAAAGTACGTGGTGGTCACATTAATGTGACTGGACTGTGTATATATCATTTTAAAGAGAATTTATTACTGAATTCGATACAAAACACAAAATTCAATTATTTGCAATATAAAAAAAGTTAAACGATATTAGTTATCGATATACATCGGATAGTGATGACTGCAGTGAGTTATCAGTACTTAGTAGGGTACTCTTTATTTTTGATTACAGCTTCTCATCGACGTTTCATTGAGTTGACAAGAGTTTTAAGCTCTTCTTTCATTATTACATTATGCCAGGAAACAATTATAGCCTCAATTAGTTCCCTTTTATTTGATGGGCCCCTCATTCGGACAAGAGTTTTCAAACGGTACCACAAATTTTCGATAGGATTGACGTCAGGACTGTTTCCTGGCCATGACAACAATTTAATGCTCTTTGTACGAAACCACTCTTTCGATATTTTGGCCGTGTGGCAAGGAGCAGAATCCTGCTGGAAAATAAACGAAGCATTGTTGGGAAAGAGATCTCTGATGGAAGGTAGAAGTTTTGGTTCTAGAATAGTGTCAATGTATATTCTGGCATTCAATGTTCCATCGATGACATGAAGGCGACCAATACCATCTGCTGACATGCATGACCAAATCATAACACTAACTGGGTTCTTCACAGTTGCTTGAATGCAGTCAGGATGTAGCTCTTCTCCTATTCTACGTCTTACATATTTTCGCCCATCACTACCGAATAACGATATCTTAGTTTCATCACTCCATATAACTTGTGACCACTGATCATCTGTCCAATTAATGTGTTCCTTTGCCCACTGTAGTCTTTTTTTTCGTTGCTGAAAATTAAGATAAGGCTTTTTTCGTGGAATTCTACCTCTCAGTCCAACATCTGTTAATCTTCTCCTGATTGTTCTTGAACTGACAGAAACACCAGCATCATTCAGATCACTTCTGATGGCCGCTGATGATATTTTTCTATCTTGGAGACATAGTCTTTTTATTCTTCTGTCATCAATAGATGTGGTGAACCTTTTTCGGCCTTTTCGTTCTTTGTTTTTTATTGAATTTTGTTTCCTGATATCGTAAACAAAACTTTCGGACTCCAGATGTAGTCTCCAGATGAACCCACCTGTTTTGCAATTTCAGCATAGGAAAGACCACTTTCTCGTAACACAATAATATTACATCTCTTTCTAAGTGTCCAATCTACTCTTTTATTTCATGTCATTGCTTCTTGACTAAATATTAAAAATTTTTACAAAAATTCCTACTTGTATTTCCAGTGTATAAGAAACAGGTCCTCCTTCTACAGAACAAAGCAAAATAATGAATTGTTTCAAGTGTAAACATGATGTCAGCTTCTACTGGCAGTTACTAACATTTGATTGGTTCTCAGAACAAGAACAGTGATTGGCCAGGAAAGCTAGACATTACAAACCACTTTATAACTGTGTTTTTTATTTATATTAAAGTACATATAACTTTTTTGTATTGCAAATAATTCAATTTTGTGTTTTGTATTGAATTCAGTAATAAATTCTCTTTAAAATAATATATACGAGTTTGCATTTTGCGAAACGTAACATTTTCTATAAGCATACAAAGTTCAAAAACATAAAAATTTCCAAAAGTGTCCACAATTTTGGCCACCACTGTATGTATTTCAAATAATTCCATCGTGTTTATTTAATCATCAAATAAGTAATTTAATTTAAAATAAACAAATTGAGGAAACTTATTAAGTTTTCAGAATAAACTTCCCAAAGAGGACAAAACTTGAGATTAAATAATTGCAACTTAGGTTATTTCTCTAGTTTATTAAAGTTTTCTTTGACACATAAATTAAAATACACATATTTGTATCTAAATAATTATAAATTTTGTATGTAAATATAAAATTTGCTTATACAATAGCAGTGCATTGGAAAAAAATTGCTAAAAATTATCACCGCAGATACTCTTTGGACGGTTGGATTCTGTTCTCGTAATCAGATTACTTGTTTTTTTGGCAAATACATAACTGAAATGCATTCGCGGACCGCATAAAATTACTTCGGGGGACATATGCGGCCTATCAGTTTGCTACTGCTGTATTTGAATCCATGCGGCCACTGCGTGTTTGAATCTACTTTTGATATATTTATTTTCATTTATCATATTATTTCATCTAATTTCGGAGAAATTTTTATTTATTATTTCCATGCTCATTATTAATTTATCGACATTTTTATTTTTCTCGTTTTATTTAACCTTAGCATTCGTTACTTTTTCTTTTATTCATTTTTGTTTAAAGCTCCTACTACAAAACTCCAGCATTATTAATTTTAGAAACTAATCTATGTATTTATAAGATATTTTTTCTTTCCTCGCTGTGTGCTTTCGTGGTGTAATTGGTAGCACACCCGGCTAACAATTGGAAGGTTCAGAGTTCGTAGTCCGACAAAGGCATAGATAGCTCTTTAACGTACTCTAAAACGTTATAAATCGCTCAACAAGTGGCGTTCGATTAAACCGTGTTGAACGCTATTTCATCATCACTTGACAACAGTGATTGGGTTTCTGTCGTTCCTTTTTAAATGGGGGAGAATATAAAGAATTTTCTCTCTTTTGAAGTTGTGCCTTTGTGGTGAAATAATTGGCAGCACTTTCAGTAGCGCTCAGAAGGTTCAAAGTTGGAATCCCGGCAGGGCATAGCTGATATTCTTACGTTTCTTATTCCGAAAAATCTAGTAGGCTCTACATATTTAGCAACACATACAATGAAAGAGTAACAAACAAAAATTCACTTCTTGCTCATGGCACATTACCATTAAAGCATCTGAACTTGAAAATTAAATATTTTGATCAAGCACGAGTTTTGCACAAACAGAAAGTATACTTTTTTTTCCCATGAATTATCAAATAAGTTCATGAATATATATCTGGCAACAGAGTGAAAAGGAAATAAGTTACCAGCTTCAACAGAATGCTGCTTGTATAAAACAAATATGATTCACTCGGTTGTGTTTTAAAAAAGAAATAATAATTACAAAAAAAACTATTCTTAGATATGCATTATAAAATGGTCACTACGGATATACTATGAAGTAAACTTAATTAAATTTATATCAGTAGAACGCATTACTGAAAAAAATGTAAATAAAGGAATTAAATTATTAAGAATTGCGTTTAATGCTTTTAAATCTCTCTAGCAATGCAGTTTTAGATATTTATCTAAGGAAAGGTAGAGACATCTCTGCCTAAGGAGAAGGATACTTTAGTGAAAATATTTCTAAGGAAACTCTCTCATATTGTTTTATTTAAAGGCAAAGCACGTAGAGTCATTCCGTTATTTCGAAACAGGAGATGTGAAAAATGTGCAACGCCTACGCCGGGACTCGAACCACGGACCTCTCGAATACGCGCCGAGTGTGCTTGAACATTACACCACAAAGGCATGCCAAGAAGGCGGGAGAAATATCTTATATGCTCCCCTTTTTAAAGGGCGACTGAGGCTTAGGGTACCCAATCGCCAAATCCTGGCGGTGGAGGATCATTATTCACCACCTTTTTAGTTCGGGAGCCAGTTGTAGAGTTATTAGGTTATTTCGAAGCAGGAGATGTGAAAAAGACGCCTTTGCCTTATAATCTTGCTGTAATGTGTTTATAAAAAGGAAAGATAGGCATTCACTGATTAGTCTTAAAACAGCCTTTTTTAAATAGTAAAAATTCATAAAAATGCGAGGCACATAAATACGATTTTTACAACATTTTATGCTTACATTAGGAAAAATATAATACGATATTCTGAGAAATATGCTCTGGTATACGGATACAGCAAAGAGACCATCAATTATATATTTATAATAGCAAAAGAAACAACTTATCATTTATTGATTTTCTGCGGAGCAGTTCAATAGATTTAAGTGAAAGAAATACCACACACGACTGTTAACGAAAAAAGCCACTGGAAGATGTCGGACATTCATAATATGATCCTCATAAATGGCAAAGGAAAAGAGTACACGTGCCCGATCGGACTGCTAAGAATGACGTCATCAGGTCGAGGCCAGCTGGTAATAATTGTCTTCTCGTTGACGAAGCTTGTCACTACTACAAGTGCCACCCATGACAGGATGGTACTCGTCGGAATGCAATAACGTTTCGGCTGCTGTTATTTGACATGGCTTTGGGGAGGGAGAACAGAACGTTGTCTCGTTTTTGTCTCTTTGTTGGTACTGGGGATTCGAACCTCTCTTGTACCCGCGCGTTAATTTCCGGATACAGAAAATTAGCTGGGTCCGTTTCAGAGCTAATTTCAGTTAATGTCGAGACTTGTCAGAAGCCAAATGCTTCAGCACTAAGCAATATTTTTACAATATAATCATTATATATGTGTTAATCTTAGAAAAATTATTTTGTTGATAATATCCTTTTCGAATATTCCCGAAAAACACTGCCCAGTATTTAATGAATTTTCCTGATTTATATCATCAAATGCCTTAAACTGTGGTACGACTATAACCAGATTCTCTGACAGTGGAAATGCTTTTCTTTAGTGTCAATAATAAAAAAAAAACAATTTATGACACAAATAATTTTTTATTTAAATTTCTTTAATATGTTTAATTTTTTTCCCATTCCTTAATCTGCAACAGGACTTCGCTTTACTTCTCAACAGACATCAATGTGACATGCTAATAAGGACAACTATATATGGCAGGATTATATAAAGCAGATTATGGTTAGAATATGGTATAAATGAAATGCCACGAGACAATTTTTAACAGCTTCAATTATCAAGTCAACGAATTTCATTTAAAGTTTGAAAATTTTTATAATACAGGGTGTTTATAAAGTCCCGGACCCATTTTGATGTTTAATAACTCATAAAATAATGAAGATATAAACAAACTTATGGCATTTATGGATTTAATAACATATATTTTCCTTTTCATTTTTGAATATCTTTACTTTTGTAACTATCGTCTGCGCGTGTGGTTAATTTCAGATAATTTCATTTTCCAGTCTAAATATCTGTACTTTTCTAAATATCTTCTGCTTATTAATTGCATTTTTCTCTCTTTTATGCGGATCTGAAAACCCCCTTGAACACCGTGAGGCACAAAGGGATTCTCCCCAAAGTTTAATGTGTGGTGTGGACTAATACACGAGTCAATGGGCCTTTCTTTTTTACAGAAAAGACGGTCTCATCAGTCGTATACTTAGACATGTTAGAAAACTTCGTATTTTCACAACTAGAAGAGCTTCAGCCACATGTCTTTTTGCAACAAGATGGTGCACCACCTCATTGGGGTACCATCGTTCGTAGTTCTTTGAATGAGCATTTTACAGGAAGATAGATTGGGCGAGGAGGTTCAATTCCTTGGCCACCCAGATCACCTGATATAACGCCGCTGGACGTTTTCCTTTGGGGATTTGTAAAGGACAACGTTTACAGGAGGAGAGTGTCGAACATGGATGACCTAAAAGCCAGAATTACTCTGTGGATGCCGACATGCTTGCCGGTACTTGGCGTGAAATTGAATATCGACTTGATATTCTCCGTGCGACGAAGGGGGCACACGTGAAAGTTCATTAACAAGGGTCATGAAACTTTTTGAGTCTATCTAACCATTTATGTTATTAATTTTAATCTATCTTTATTATTTTATGAGTTATTAAACATCAAAATGGGTCCGGGGCTTTATAAACACCCTGTATTTAAACATAAATGACAGCATTCTGGCATTAGTTTTAAAAGGGATACTAAGATTAGTGATACATACATTTCCCGTTTACTTCTTTAACGACTCTCTTTAGCTATTACATATTAGAAATAAAAAGACCAATTCGGAATTTAAACATTCCAGTGCTGAATAAATATAATATAAATATAATTTAATACCAGGACGAATATTTTTAGGAATTCAAATTAAGTCAAATTTATTTGCACTTTGATCGTAATACTTAAAAAAAAAACGAATACCAATATAATAAGGTATAACGTTTCGTATAGTAACTGATACTTATTTACCAACGCATTATTTTGTTTATCGATCTCAAAGGTGTCAATAATTTTTTTCGGCTGAAATAAAGCTTAAATTAGGAACAATAGAATGTTTGCTTTAAAACTTTCTCTTTCCTATTTCTTAAAAATTTTGCTTGGGATAATATTGCTTTCTCAATATTTTTCTATTCATGTACATCGCATTCAAACATTTGCAGACCTGCATGTTTCACCTGTAGAGACATTAGGTTTGTTTAGAAGCAGAAGAATGAAAAATGAACACCGAATTCGCGGGGAATCGAACCACAGACCTCTCGGTTACGCGTCGAGCGTGCTGACCACTACACCACGAAGGCACGTGAAGAAGTCGGGAGAAATACCTTACATACTCCCCCTTTTAAAGTGTGACTAGGGTTTGGGGGACCCAATCGCCAAATCCCGGTGGTGGAGAATCATCATCCACCACCTTTTTAGTTCGGGCGCCAGTGCAGTGATCTACTTGGTTATTAGAAGAAGGAGTATTAAAAACTGAGCAACGCCTTCGCCGGGAATCGAACCACGGACCTCTCAGTTACTCGTCGAGCGTGCTAACCACTACACCACGAAGGCATGCGAAGAAAGCGGGAGAAATACCTTATTCACTTTTAAATATTAAATTATAGCTTTCTGAGTTTAAGATATTTGAATAATGATGCTATGATAACAATCATTTTTCATAAAAAAATTTAAAGCTCAATTAATAACAATGTAATAAATAGCTTTTTATGGATTTCCCATTGATATTCCGTATTGAATTCTAATGGTTAAATAAATTACACTGTGAGTACGTACCATTGCATTTTAAATTCGTAACAGCCTAGATATCATATGAAAATAAACCCGACAAAAATACACATCTAACCTCGAGTCCTTAATCTGACGGTGCAACAATCAGCATTGAAAACAGATCAATCAACTTAATGCAGGCAAATTAGGCAGCCATTTGAATGACAGCGTTAAGCATACGATTCAGACATCCCAGTGAGTGCTGACCTAAAAAATTTTCCTCAGAGAATCCTGACTGATTTCAAAATCTTGAGCATTTTATTAAGCACAAGAAAGAAGAATAAATTTGCATAGACCAACGTCAAACTTTTCTTTTCATATTCAGCAGAATACATTAAACAAAATTTACAACCGGACACGACAGCTAGGGCTAAAGAAAAGAACTGAACAAAAATAAAATCAAAGCCGATTCAAAAGTGTAACGGGGGGGTAGAGAGAATTTTACCTTAAACACGTACCAACGTAGGCATACTGCATGCATTTGACGTTAAAGAAGACGCATCTAAATAAGAAAAAAATGTATTTTGCATACGAGAGTACCTCGTATACGAAGAAGACAGACAAAAAGGCGTGGTTGAAGCTGTTTTGCATGCGAACGGGTCTTCACAATCGCTTTTCCGTCGTCGGGGTGGATGGAAAAAGAAAGTTACAAAAGGAAAAATCATTCACTCCTGCAGGAGATGTCTGCGTAAGCCAGGCAACTAATTCGACACAGGGGCAGAATCTATAAATCAAACGTGCCGACAATTGATGAAATGGTAAAGGCATTTTTCTTATTCTCCACCGAACTTTCTTAGGCTAGCAGATAAAGCAAAAGGAAAGTTTCTGTGGAATATGCTAAAAAAACCTTGCATATGTAAAACGATAATGTGATAAAAATTTATGAAGTGTGAAATCCTTTAGGTTAAGAATGCAAAAGAACTGGAAAAATGAAGTATTTTATTGGTGGGTAATTTTTCTCATTCTTTTGTTCTCAGAATCGTCAATTCGATTACTCTTTATTCTTTAATTTATAAGATACTTTCTCCTTCCTTTCTGCACGCCTTCGTGGTGTAACTTGAAGCCCACTCGAAGCGTATTTCGGAGGTCCGGAGTTCGAATCATGGCACATTTTTCACGTCTTCAGCATCAATAACGTCAATAACTCTATAGTGGCGCTCGAACAAGATAGTAGACGATAATTCGTTACCACCAGGATTTGGCAATTGGGACCCTCATCCCCAGTCGTCCTTTCGTAGAGTAACTGAAAGCACACTCGACGCGTATTCGGGAGGTCCAGAGTTCGAAGCCCGGCGAGGACACCAAAGAACCTAATGACTCTGCAAATCTGCTTATTCTTTACCCAAAATTTGGTAGACTTAAACATAGTAAAATATCAAACCTAACCAAAAGAATGCCGCCCAACCGACACAGTGGTTAGTGACGCTGACTGCCGTGCCAAAGGTCCCAGATTCGAATTCCGGAGAAAGCATGGGTGTCTGTAAATGTATAGTGCCTGTGCGGCATGGGGGCTCTCTAAATATGCGGCGAGCCAAAAGTCCTCGCAAGAAGTTGGTGGTAAAGGAAGAGGGGTGAGAAACCCTGGACCCGTCCCCCAGGGTGCTCTCCGTTAAAATTGGGGGCGGAACTCAGCAAAGTCGTACTGCCACTTATATTGTGCTCAAAGCTCTTGCCAACGACGGGCGCAGTCTTGCATTCCTTGCCGCGATGAACTTCGTGTGACGTTTCTGTCAGACAAGTGAGATAAGTCATAATATCAACAACGAAAAGAGTAGGCTAATTAAAGAAAACATATATCATGAGCTCGAGGAATAATTTGAGGTGAAAAAAATTTTACTGCTACTCCACATGTGAAAAGGAACATTTTATACTTTATTTAAACTGTTCCATACTAGCTAAAGAAGTAAAACGTCAGATGAACACTCGCCTGAAAGCCAGTGAATGTCGGTTTCCGCTTTAGAATACTTTCTTTAAAAAATGCATTTTCTTTAGTTTTCTTTTACAGAAAGTTTCAGTAATAATATTCATACTAAATAATAGTCATACAAAACACATTTCCCTCCAAAACTGCACATAAAGGGAAAAAAATGGGTTAAACTTAAACCATTTCCTTTTAAAACTACCTCAGAGTTGAATTGCCTGATTGCTAAGGAAAAGAATTAAAATACAAGAATTTAACGCATAAACAGAAAATCTTATCAATAGGTCAGGAATCTGGAATACAATTAGATATGTTTCCAAAACACACTAAATACAACTAAAAAGGAACTATTAGTTTTTATGCAACAGAATTCGATGTATAAACAAAACATTATTTAACCGAAATGCTGCAGATAAAAAACATTTAGTCAGTTAAAAAACTTGTCATTCACAATAATTTTTAATCGATTTTATTTATTGTTTTACTTTTTAGAGGTAAATATGTATGCATTTTATTATGAAAACGAATAGTCGCAATATACTACTGTAAAAAAATATTAAACTACAAAATCTCAAAACTAGATGACTTTTCTATTCGATTACCCAGTTACTGCAAAGTATATCAGAACTATCGAACATTGAAGACAGATACATGCGGAGGATTTTCCTAGGAAAGCTGGCCCGCAGTTACATCGAATATTAATAAAACTATAAAATCTTGCAGCTGGCCATTTCAACTAGCAGAAACTAAATCCGGGGCGAAGGAGCAGGCGGAAATATATTTTCCGCATAGTGTTTAATGAATGATAAACGTAAAATTACAACTTATCAGAGCTCAAACACGCAGTGTTTTAAATGTATTGTGATGTACTTTTTAAAAGAGGTATAGTTGTTTATTTTTCAGCTGCTGAAAACATTTTTCATGGTATATCTTATACATCTGCTCCTAATGTACTTAACATATTTGAAGTTCGTTCTAAAGACTTCTCGCATCTCACAGAAAAAAGCGCTATAACGGGTGGTTGCTATAATGAAAAATGGGTTGAACGTATTCTGACCAGCTGGGTATATTTTGTACTGTTGCGTTTGTAATAGAACGGTCCTTATTTGTAACAGAACATTTGTATTTGTGATAAAAAGGTCGCTATAACGAATGATGATCATAACACGAGGTGACTATACCAGTAAGAATGAATATTCATCTTTTTGCTGATAAACGGAGCAAAATAAGTAATTATTTTTCAGCATTTGATCAGAACAAATAATCAGCTTAAGGTTATTCCAGCGCTTTATTCTATTCTATCATATTCAAAATATTTCTTCAACACCACCACCAACCGAAAGATGATATTTTAGTAAAACTGAAAACGTATTCACTTTATAATACTACTTACAGTTACCATATTTTTATGTATTTAGAATCTAAAAGCCACCTCTATTTAAAAAAAAAGCGGCCGCCACCTTGATCATTGATAAATCATATCAAAGAGATGCACTAGAAATGTATCTAATCAACTGTGATAAGACCACATATTATTATTCAACAACCAATCGAAAAAAGCCAGAATCAAAATGCAGTTGATGGCATTCTCCCTCAAGATAACTTATAATGCAAATGCTACATTTTACAATGGTGGTAATAGAACGTTGAAGTGAAATGGAGGCCTTTTTAACGTCGGGATAAAATGCTAACTCGAAGACACACCCCTCTGGAAAGCCTAATACGGTGTTCAATATGAAATACATAGGTGGGGGAAGGGGGTTGAAATAAAATAAAAGCATCAGCAACTCTACCATGCTTCTAATGAGTACCTGTCACATTTTCTTTCCTCAGTCTGCAGCCCAACCCCGTCCTTTTTTTCCTTTCAAACCATTTTCATTACTATTATTTCCAGAACAGACGAATGGGATATAAGGCATAGCCCCCCTTTCCTTCTCTGTCCTAAATGACGGTTGCGGGTTTGTGAATCTCGAGTTGGATGTTAATTTTCCCTACTGTCAATCATACGTCATGCTAGCGGTTCGGCCTCCCTCAGCCTTTAAAACAGCTGTAGTAGTGTTGCACATATCTCAAATAGGAACACAGCTCACAAAATTACAAAAAAAGAATAAAATAATAAAAATAAAAATACGTTTGCGCAAGTGGGTATGAATGGTGATGCATGTCATAGGTCGGCAGTTGCTGTTTTTGATTGGTTTACAAGTCTTCTTTCTGCAATTTTAGTTTTTTCTTCGCATTTTCGTGCGGTCTTAATAATTGAGGTTGGAGCAAAAACCTTCTTTTGTCTATTGCATGTCGGAAGTGACTACTTTTTTTTCCATGCATTTTAAATTAACAGAAAAGCTAAAAAAAGAATTCAATAACGTTTATAAAAATGTTTGAGGACATTAGATGTGTTGCGTGCATACGGGTTCGTAATAGATTGAAAGCAAACAGAACCGATGATAGCTTGATAAATTTATTTTACTAGAAGAAACACTTCACAGCTTTGGAACTTTCCACAAAAATACTCGTAAAACTCATCACAGAGCACAATTAGCAATTACACTTCAAACTTCTACGCGTGTTAAATGCAGTGCAATGAAAAGCGTATATAAAAGGCAAAACTCTCTCAGTTATCTCAGTGCTCCGACTTCAACTCTGAAGTTACAACTACTGACAAACTGAACACTAATAATTACTGAGAAACGTTCTGCTTCTCGAAATTACTGGAAGGCATATGAAGACCAGATGCGGTTACAGCTAATATAGTGACCATGTACATTTATTCAGTTGCAATACCTATTATGGAGCTACAGGGATTGAACCAAAATGTTGCCAAATGGTCGCCAGGTTTGGCGATACGGTTGTAAAATCTGCTAAACAATGTGTACCCCCAGGGCAACACTGTCAATGATAAGATGACTAAATGGCCAATACACATGGGCCATAATTTTCAATGAATGCTTAATTGTCAGCTATCAAGGGGGGAAAATAATCTGAGTTGCAAACTTCAAGGATTTGTTCAAACACTTCTTTTATCTTGGAACAAAATCCATGAACATGCAATTATATTCTGGCTGACTTCAAAAGCTAAAGGAATGTTACCTTTGACTGGCTCCTAACTGCCCTATGGCTTACCACATGATACTTGCTGGCACACTATGCTGAGTGTGTCCAAACTCCTGTGACCATTTCAAAGGCGGCGCAGACCCCACAGTCCCTGCCCGGCTTTATACAAAGCACGGGACAAAGAAGAAACGCTAGCAAAATAATTGGACACAAGAACATCTCCGCCTCTGGGCACCACTCCATTGGCTTCGATTTTCAGCTTGGTGCCTTGTCCACTTTGTCAGTCCCCCGGCACTGGGACTAGGGCCAAACCGCTGATGACTAGGTCGGTGATCTCCGATCTAGCTCCACCACAGACAGAGGAACAGACACGACAATACCAGTACAGTCCCTGCCAAGCCTGAATCAACCTGAGAATAAACTCGGGCTCTAGTCCTGTGAACTTATATACCCCCGTAGTTGAGACTGCCTAAGTACAGATCCTAGCCAATACTTCCCAGGAATTCTCGACCAATTACACTTATTCAGTTGCAATACCTATTACGGAGTTAGAGGGACCGGACCAAAATGTCGCCAAATGGTCGCCAGGTTTGGCTACTTTTGGCAATTTCTCTTCAAATTTGGCGGAAACCGCTGCCAGCTTGGCGATATCTCGCCAAATTAGCGAGATAGCCATTTACTTAATGTTAAATAGAATTGTCCTGTATTCTTATTTTTCCGGCAGAGCATCCTCCCTCCAGATTTTCATGTTACATTACATAGAAAAATACAACAATTTCACATATAATTTCACTAAAATTATCCGTATGTGTACAAAATTTATAACAATAGATATTCCCCCCCCCTTCTACAGATATAGATTGAAAGCTTTTTAAAAATGTACAAAACGTACATTAGAAAAAATTGGTATGTTTTTTAATAGCGAAGAGAAAAGTTCTTCAGTATACCAACAAATTTCTCCTACACTTATTAGTTCGAAACTTCGCTATAAAGTGAAAAAGGGTGGAACACTTTTCCCAAAATGTGCATCATCGTCAAAATGTTCTAAAACCTCGATTAAGAATTTTCACAATTACTTTCTTCCTTTTTTCTTATAAACTATCTCGAATTAGAAAGTTTGAATTGTCTCAAGGCTAAAAAAATAGCATTTTAGCTTCATTTGAAAGGCCGTAACAATTTATAATAGTATACGATACTTTAATTGTTATTTCAAAAACTGTAAATCAGACTCTGCAAAATGTTCACATTTCAAATATTCATGGAATGGCTAATTCATAAATTAAATCTACAGGAATGATCGTTTAATATTTAGCTGTAGTTATCGTTATCAAGGGATTGTACAAAAGGTTACCTACCAAAAAAAATTAATAGCCAATGAGTTGTTTAAAAGCTTTATTAGAAAAGAAAACACTTGTCATGCAGACATCAACACGGCATAGGCGGTTAACACAAAGTATTTAAAGACGAAAAACATTGCCTGAAGTCCAAAAAACATCAACAACACAGGACTACCGAAAAACCAACAACAGTTATTACAGCCTATCAGTGGCGTTACAGCAAATCACCCACCCAATGTAAGAACCGTCTTTTTTTTTTTTTTTTTTTTTTAGTTTTCCATTGATTGCTAGGGTGAAGTTCTGGTAAACAGTGGGCAGAAAAGGCAGTTCATTTCGACGATTACACTCAACTCAGTATTTTCAACGGTAGCGGAAACAATTCTTGCTATTGATTCCACAGGTTGCTGCAGCTACGTGTGAACTTGCTGCAAACATTTGTTAAACACTTTCTTTCGCTTCATACTAATTATCATATAGAAGCTACACATTTCTTCAATATTATAATATTCGTGTTAACATGACTGTATTTTTATGCTAGAAATATATTAATATCTTATTGTCTGCATTTTTATTACAATGTAATTTAGTGATGTGAAGAGGATTAACATGTTAGCAACGT
The DNA here is from genome assembly GCA_000611955.2 of Stegodyphus mimosarum. Taxonomy (NCBI): domain Eukaryota; kingdom Metazoa; phylum Arthropoda; class Arachnida; order Araneae; family Eresidae; genus Stegodyphus; species Stegodyphus mimosarum. The sequence continues at coordinate 1,259,684 of KK119467.1, forward strand.
TTTACGGTTATTTACGGTATGCTGTAAATTTCTCATAATTTTTTACAATATTTTGTTGTTGCTGGAATGAATAAATAAGATCTCGATTAAACTTCATCACGTTAACGCACTTTTCTGTGCCTTCTGAAACACGATTTACAGAAAAGTTTATGATTCTGAATACTTGATCGAAACTGGATTAAGTCATGCCAAACAGATCGAAAAAACAAATACTAAATCTAGAAAGACTATTATTTGGATTACCACAAAGCACATTATTATTACTAAGATCATTTGTAAAACGGTAGGGATACATTCATGGAGAGCTTTCCAAGGAATATTGGCTTGTATTCATATTATGTAATAAAATCACTGAGAATATGATAACTTTTGAATAGAACTCACGTATTTTCATATAGCAATTCCTCAATAGTTTAAAATCATAACAATGAGTATAAGGTATTCTCCTGCCTTCTTAGCATGCCTTCGTGGTGTCGTGGTCAGCACACTCGGCGCGTATTCGATAGTCCGTGGTTCGAGTCCCGGCGAGGGCATTGCTCATTTTTCATCTACTGCTTTAAAAATATTCTTATGTCTCTATATGATTATAAGTTCAGCATTAAATATTTTTTATTTAATGCTGATCCTATAGAACTTTTAGTATTCTTGTTAATGAAGCATTTTATTTTCTACATATAATTGTAAGTTTATCCTATTTTTATAACAGTTATTTTAAGTTTATACATCTTTCCTATCCCTTCTAGCTTCAACTCAAAATTTCCTACCAGAATGTATTTTCAGAAACGCGCTTAATGCAAATGAGTAAGAGTAGTATTTAAGTCGATGTTTCACTGACTTCGTTAGAGAGCCGGAGTTCCTGACTAACGTGCATTTGCCTTTGGCTACCTCTTTCTAAGCTATTACTACGCTCGGCCGTACTTTAGGCCCTTGATTGGCTTCGCCGACTTAATTGAGATTTAGGAGTCAACTACTTAAGAGCCTTAATAGCTTCGGCTATATCGTTCAGTTAGCTTCAGTTAAGCATTAGTTAAGTTTTAACTTCATATTAATTTGAGTTCATGCCTAAGTGGAGGCTTTGGTGTAAGCTCCGAGTTAGGGACTGATTGTGTCATATTTATTTTGAGAAGTAAAGGGTAGTTAACCCTTCTTAAGTCTTACGTCTTTGTTCACATTTAAGCGATTATTCGCTTATCAGTGCTAGGGGTTTCCAGTACTGAAGTGTGAAAAAAGAAGGTGAAACCCCTCAACATCATAATGAAAATTACGTATATAATGTAAATAATTAGTTTGAAATGATTTAATAGTCGTTTGATGCTTGTGTTAAATCAAATTCGGCATAATATACAACTGCAACCTGTTTGGGGGCATGTTTTAGGCATGTACATGTACATTTTACATGCTCGTTTGAAAGCATGTACATTTTAGGGACTTACACAAACATCGTGGATGAAATGTTGTCTCCTTCAGATGGCAGACGTTTCTAACACATTTATAAGGTAACGTTTAAAATTCAGGAATAACTTCATCCATTCAGATGAGACTAACGCGCATTTTCCTACATTTGTATATGAGACACTTCAATGTACAATACAAAATAATCTTAATATCTTACGAATCGGAGTTGATCTCAGATAAGGTAGGACACGTGGCCAGTGTAATACGAATCGGGGTTGATCTCAGATAAGGTAGGACACGTGGCCAGTGTAACTTCCAGTGTTGGCCAGCTCTAAGTGGTACAAAGTATCTTAAAAAAATAAAATTGAAATAGCTGGATCTGATAGGCTACATGCTATTATAAATTCTGTGAAGAATATATCTGGAAGAAAAAATAAAATCCCTATATTCGTTAGGCCACATGCTATAATTTTTGAGGAAGCCATCTAGACAACACTAAGACTATATTGTTCTAGACATAAAACACTTAGATTAGCAACAGTAGGTGTAACAGAAAAGATATTTTAACTTCCAAATCGCCGTTTTACTCGAGACTGCATCCTTTTTACTTCTAACTTCCAGTGTTGGCCAGCTCTAAGTGGTACAAAGTATCTTAAAAAAATAAAATTGAAATAGCTGGATCTGATAGGCTACATGCTATTATAAATTCTGTGAAGAATATATCTGGAAGAAAAAATAAAATCCCTATATTCGTTAGGCCACATGCTATAATTTTTGAGGAAGCCATCTAGACAACACTAAGACTATATTGTTCTAGACATAAAACACTTAGATTAGCAACAGTAGGTGTAACAGAAAAGATATTTTAACTTCCAAATCGCCGTTTTACTCGAGACTGCATCCTTTTTACTTCTTGTACATTCGGCACATTTAAAATATTACCAAATAACCGAGACAAAATGGCAAACTGGACTGGAAGCAGAGACCACACCAGCAGGGACGTCTGATAAGCCTACTTATATAAGCAATTCCTGGCTCTTACATCACTTGCAGAATGGTCCGTTCATGTTAAAAAAGGGATTCTCTAATATTTTCCCACTCAGTGTATATAGCAATTGAGAGATAGCATAAAATAATTAAATCAAAATACGTTTGACGTGGAAATTCAATTTAAAGGAATAATAAATATTGTTACCTCTTTACTCCTCAGCAATAGTTATAAAGATTAATTTCACTAATAGACAGAAAGAAGCCCAAAATGGTAGGAAAGTATACACCTGAATATCTGACGTCATTTTGTTTTCCAAATCATATATTTTCAGCTTACTTATCTTATCTGATTCCTCAGTTTCAAAAGCACATGGTACAGAAATGCCACAAAAGCACATTGTATAGAAATGCCAATATTATGTTAATGAGGACTAATAAAAAGAAAATCTCAAGCCACGGGGAACGAAATGAAAGAAAAGACGAAAGCACATACAAGTGCTGAGTCACTTATTTTAACACCGTACAGCAAATAGCAAATATCATACCTGGCAAGAAATTTAAAAACAATGGTTTTCATAATTCTTACGTTATTAACTTTATATTCTGAACTTTAGGTTAGATAACATATTGGTATATTAATTCAAGATGTCAAATCATAATTTAATATGAACATAAGTTCTGAAGATAAATTTTTCACCGATGATTAATATTAGTACAGAATGCCTAAAAACTGAATACTGAACTTTTAAACACAAGATTAACATTTGTTTTTTCAATGTTAAAATGCATTCTTAAAGCGTGTTTTTGAAATGTTTGCACCTTGCCCACATTCACAAGTAAGAAAAGATTACAAATTTTAAGCTTTTAAACGAAAACAAAAATTTCAAGTGCTAATTCTTAGGTGACTTCAAAGATTATGCCGTATAAAAAATCAGCAAATTCTACAACAGCTCCTGTATTTTACGAAGGCGCTGAATTAGAGATTTCCCCAACTGAATATTCGAGTATTTTCAGAACAAATCAGTTTTATCAGTGAAAAATATTTTTTTACTTCCTCTTGCCCCCGTGTTATGTTTTTGCTTCAGTGCATTTACGTCGAACAGTTGCCACCGCAATTGTTATAAATTCTATTTTTCCTTTATCATTGTAAAAATATGCACTTATTAATATATACACGGAAATTAATTCCAGTTTACGAAAGTGAAATACACGTAAATGTATTGAAAAATTCTTTAACTGTTGCTTTAAAAATGTCGTTCGTATGGAATCTTCACCTGATACAATTCGAGTACCGAAAGTCCGTTAGTGTGACAAGAGGGAAAATTAAAATAAAGATAAAATGTTTCTGGCATTCATGATGTTTCAGGGAAGAAAGTAGAATCATTCCTTACCAGCACATTTCTAGAAATAAGAAAATCTGACGTAAATGATGAGGGGTGCGTATTTAAAGCATTAAACTGGGTAGATTAATGAGAGATGAAAAACATGTTTCGTTCCACTGAACACTATAAGACATCAGACCGTTGCAAATTAATTCGCTTACTGAAAGAAATTATCTAGGTCTTCTCCCATTGCTGAAGAGCAACCCCGACACGTTATTCGTCTTCTACACTTAAAATTAAAGAACTAAAACTTATTAAAGTAAAAACTGTTAATAAAGCAAATAAAAGTAAAGCACAGAAAATATAACAATTCATAATCCATAAAAATACAGTAAATTGCAAGAAAAACTAGTAGATATGTATGTATGTATGTGTATATTGGCAATTCTGATACAGAAAAGCAAGTATTTTTTATGAAAGAGAGATTTGAATTGATTTCAATGTTCACCCTCCTGACAAAATGGCACTGAAGTTGATTGAATTCCTCTTCTTTTACATTCTTTATTCTTTAAATTTCATTGATTTTTTTAATTAGGGTCACCTGTTTGAAATACTTTAGTTTTAACATTTTTTAAATTATTTTTTACACTTATAGGATCTTATGATAATTATTACTTACGAATTTCAATTTTGAATTCAATTGTTGGTCTTTGTGAAAAATTGGTTCTAAATTTCTTACTTTATGTCTTTACTGATAATTTTTCAGCAGCTTCAAGCGCGAAAATACTAGGCATGATTATATTACATGTTTTTTTAAAAAAACTGTTTTCTAATTATATATATATATATGTTTTGGTACTGCCGATTACAATAAAAAAAGGAAATCGACAACTAGATTTTATAGCAGTTTCATATACAAAGTTACTAAGTTCTACGGCTAATTGTTTTTGAGTTATGCGAATACGTACGTACTTTACGTACATGCGTCACGAAAAAAATCCTTTTTGAATCCATTTTACAATCTGTTTTGGAAAAAAACAGTCCTTTATTCTAATCGAACGTATAGAAGTCTCGTCCAAATGGACTCACGAAAGGGCTAAATGGATATTTCTGTTGAAATAAGATACCTGAACGTTTCCGCGATTACAATACTTCTTTTACTTCGTTCAAAGAAATACAAAAAATCACACAAACATGCAAAATTACACATGCCGTGCTTAAAAACGCTTAGAATAAAATTTAAAGATTAGTAGGTTTATTCTGAAATGGTCAAGCACATTTCATGGGAAGAAAATTAGGTAAATTATGTTTCAAAAACACATATGACGAAATTCTTAAAAGATAATCTGCAAACCATGTAAGTGTCTTCTTTTAGTTATTTATAATACATATAACCAAATCACAAACTGAGGTTAACATCTACCGCTTCTGAACACCTACCTACACTCATTATGGAAACTCTATTTTTGTAGCTTACGGATACATATATGCATAAAAGAATGTTCTATTACGTAGGACTACGAAAAAATGAAAAAAAAAAAAAGAAAACTAAAAAATGAAAAAAAAAAAATACGCCTTCAGCAAAATCGAATTAAGAAGCTACCCAAGTTTTAAAATATCGACATTTACAAATTACGGACCTTTTCATAAATACAGCCATTTTTATACTGCACAACCAATAGGTTAAAAAAAAGTATTTTTCCGCAACACTTGTGACTTTTATTTTTGCTCTAGCCACACAGTTTTTCTGAATTTCGCTTTTCTGCGCTAAAAAGGTTAATGCCATTAAAAGGAGTTATAAACATTGGGCATACACGGTTGGGAAAGAAAGAGAACAAAACTTCCGCAATTCTCAGATTCAACTGATAAAAAATTAGACGTTAAAAATATGATGTGTAAATTAATTTCTTCAGAAATGTCTAGTTGCTTTTCTCAAATCAGGAAGCACTTTTTTTGAGGGGGAAAAAATGTCGACCTTTTCAAACGTCGACACTGCTCGTTATGTTCCATTGTCTGTCAACATAGTTCTTATATATCTTCAATCACTGTCAAAGAAAAAACGTGCACATATTTCACGGTTACCGTCGCATTCCTGACTCATCTTCCCCCCCCCACACAGAAGGACACAAATATTTGTTCTTAAGTGTTTATTTAATCATTCACATTAAAGGATTATTCTGCATTGATTTAACAAGAAATTATTAAAAAAAGTTATTCCCAACGATGCAAATAAATAATCATATCAATTTTGAGAAAACATTTTCGCAGCATTCAGAACAAAAATCGACATTAAGTTTTATGTATATCTATTATATACACGCTTAACATTTATACAAATTATGCACATGCAGAGTCGAATACCTAAGTGCAGAGACGTGTGATATAAGCGCATGGAGGGGTTTTAGGCGATTTGTGAGGTCGTACTCTTTCATGGCATTAGCGTGTTTCCCGCAAGAGTTGGTAAATTTTATAAGGTGTCAAATAAAATGAGTAGCGATGAAAGTAAGGATGACGAAATAGAGAACTGTCGGTAGACTGGACGCAGGTCAATCACAAGCACAGGTGGCTATAGAGCTCAATGTAACGCCCGCCCGCCCAGTGTCGTCTGTTACTTGTGGAAAAAGTTTCAGGACACTGGATTCCATATCGAGAAAACCTGGACAAGGTCGATGAAGATCCACAAGGGCGAATGCGGATTGTTATTTACCACTTTCAGCGCAGAAACACAGAACTGTTAAGCTTTACAGCTCCCATATAAGCTGTATGCTACCACTGCAACCTAAGTTTCACGGTCTTTAGTTGCCCGAGATATCGATGAGATAGGGCTGTATGCCAAAAGAACCGCTATTTGAGTCCTACTCATTGCAGCAGACAATAAAGTGGCATTTGGCATGGTGCAAACAACATGCGCCTTGGACCAGATTTCTGTGGAACAACGTACTTTTCCATATGAGTCGAGATTCAGCTTGGGCACTAATTCTTGGCATATTTTATACGGGGAGAGGGCCTGAAACATGATACCATTTCTCCCCCATCAGGGAAAAGGACCATTTCGGTGATGGAGCTGTAATGGTTTAGGTAGGCATTATGTTGGATACATGCGTACCTCTGCGTGCATTTCACAAAGCCTCCCTGACCGCTATGAGGAGATCTTAGAACCCTATGTTTGATATTTGAGGGACAGATGGTTCTGGGTTTCTGTCAAAAGACCACAACACTCGTCCACATAGGGCTCAGCTCATGATGATTACCTGGAAGGTGAGGATATCCGACGCGTAGATTGTCCATCCAGATTTCTGACCTTTTACCCTATACAGCATTTCTGGGACGTTCTTAGCAGAGCAATTTCATCTCGCTATCCCCCTCCGAGACCCATCTCGTACTTGAAACTGCCTTGCTGCAGGAGTGGGATCAACTGCCAAAGGACCTAATCAACTAACTGCCTCTTATCCAGTATGCCATCACGCTGCGAGACGTGTCTGGCTGTGAGAGGGGATATTAAGGTATGGTCCACATTCATACCAAATGAGACCCATTTTCCATAGGATAACACATTGTGGATTTTTAACATTTCTACCTATGAGTTTTACTGATAACCACATGTACATAAAATGACTTTGAAGTGATACATCTCTGTCTCTGTTGTAAATGTATATTCGTATTAAATTTCATTAAACGCTGTCCATTAAATCTGTGACAAATTCGACATAATGCGGAAATTCTTTTAATTTTGCACACGAGTGTATATATAGGTTTTCAGAACCGCTATAATTCTAAATTTTACAAGCATATTAACATATAAAATTAAGAGAAGAATACAGCAGTCTCCAATTTAAGGAGTTAATTGAATTGAGTTATAATGAATGCTAAGCGTTTTATATTTTCTTTGTACTCATAGTATCACATGTCCTTTAAAAAGTTAAAATTTACATGGGGGTTAGCAGAGATTATAATCATTAAGGATTTCTGTATATTATAAGAGTGTTTTTGGTCATGCACAACTAAATCTAACTGCATTAGGTATTAAACATAACAAAAAATATACATGGCAGTAATATGCGAAACACTTACCTTTTCTAATTCTAATAAATGAAACCTCAAAACTTGTATTGCTTGAACCATCTGAAAAAGGAAAAAGAACGAGAAAATAATATATGAAAATTATGGAACGTTTCCTAAAGTAGTAGAAATACATAGTTCAGTCATTAAAAACATAATTTCGTAAAAGCAAATTCAACTGCTTACTTACTTGGATTTCATCTCCTATATAATTGCAGTTGTTTCTATAACTCATTTGCCAATTAGTATTTAATTTTAATTACTTTCGGAGCATTAATATACCTTCCTTAGAAACGAATGTTTTGCAAAATACCTGTCTTACTTATTTTTATAAATTAATAAAATATATACATATTTAGGAACTTATATAAAAGACTTTAAATTCTTCACTATCTTTCTGCATTGTAATTTCGAAAACAATACAGCCTTTTGTCGGAAGGGGTATTTTATACATTCCTGTTCAACAGCTTTCCAAAGTCGAAGAAGAGTTGTAGGCCGAAGTTTGCACAATTCGCTTTTTAAAAGTCGAAAAGCGCAAAAATCCATGGCGGATACATCAGAATATTTATCAGGGATATGAGTGAAGGGTTAGGGACTTGATACGCATTTCTTCTTCTACTTTTTCCAGGAAATTAACGGTGGATTTTGACGCGTTGGCTGCTTGCTGTGTTTTACTGCAGTAGAGACAGTTACTGCAGTTTTACTACTGATTGACGGTACTGTGGCTAAAGAGAAGTTATTCCATGGTATCAGATATGTTCCTAATAGTATGTGGAATTGATTTTAACATTTTCCTCCATTGTCATTATTTTTAATTATGTTAAAAATCAACAACAATCATGAATTCCTTTGAAAACCTTTCTTTAGATTCTTTGAACCATGTTTTAAGAATTTTTTCCCGCCTCATTGATTGGTAATAATGGATCTCTTATTGGAATCATTTAAATATACCTAAGATTCATTTACTATTACAACATTTTTCTATTTCTGCCCTGATTAAATATTTCTCATAAAGAATTATTCAGCAGCGCGTTCTGCGTTCGGCGATATTTCGTGGAGAAAGACGATGAATATTATAACTTTTTTTTTGGCCTTTTTAAGATTGAAATCAGTATTAATCTCCTTGTTTACAAGTAACTCTGAACATTTTAATGATTTCGAACGAGTCCTTGGCGGATTTTGTTTAATATTTAAAGATCTTACCTTTGCAACATTCGAAACATCCCGCCCCTTTTTTTTGCGTACGTATTTGGAACAGTTTGTCTATTTGGAAACGAATTTTAACTTTTTTTTCCCTTTCTTCTTGACAATATTATCTGTCGTAGCTTTAGATATCGAAAAACCATGGCTTTCACGGTGTTTTGTAATAACTAAATACGAATAATGTTTTTCGGAAAGAGCAGAGACATACTTTCTATCCATTGCTTCATGCAAAAACCACCAGTCTGCATGAAAACAAAACTGTCAAGCACCGGATGATAATTAATACTTTCAAAAACATAGCTACAGCTAAAAAAACTAATTTCCAAGCAGATGAATTTTTTTGTAGCTAAGCAAAATCGTGTAAAAATATGCGAATAGCCTATGGTATTTACTTTAAGAAGGGCCAATGGAGAGAAAAAGACTGGGGGTGGGGAGAGATGAGAAATTTAAGGAGATTTCTTTCTTACTTTTTTCCTTTTATTAACGATTTAACGAGTATTCAAAGCGCAGAATTCTAGTCTAATTCTTGGAGCTTGGCGATCGTGCTGCAAAAGTGGGAATTAAATAACAACCGGAATACCTTACCTACCCGAAATAATCCCAGTTTCTAATTGCATATTAAATAATAGTGTTCTCTAAAACAAACCGTCTCATCGTGGAGCACGAAAGCAGAATTACAAGCTGTTCAAATAATAAGCACCTCGTAAACGATCGCGCGCAATGCAACAACTGCAAACAACTCATTATCCGGCCATAATCGTTCTTCCAAAAAAGAACGCTATGATAATCGAGTGGAGTTGAGCGGTTTCTATCCCTCTTTTCCGTGATATCCTTAAAAGCAATATCCCCGGAAATGAAAACTCATCAGAAAGCACAAATTATGCTTTCAATTATCCATTTTTACTTCTCGCGCCGGCCCAGAGGCGTAGTTTAATTAACAAATAGAAGCTCGCGGCTCTGCCGTTTTACGGAACGTTTCGTTGGTTGCTCGTTTCCAATGTTTCTTTGTTCTTAATGTTTGGCGCGGGAAAACTGCTCAGGGAATTGGGTAATTAAAAGAACAGAGGGATTCGTACCTACACGAAACATTACGCACAAGTTCCACAAATGAAACATGTGGTGTGTTCGCCCTCCTATTAACCTTTTTCTGTTTCTGTTGTTTTTTTTTCTTTCTTCTCTCTCTTCGCGTTTCTTTGTCTATTAATATTTTCCTTCCATTTAATTATTTGGATTCGTATTTTTATTTACTGCATTAACTTACATGATACAGCTATTTTAATCTTTGTTCTAGTCGCTTCTGCAGAAATTATTTTTGAAAGTTTTGATAAAATTCTTACAGGAACTTAAAAAATTCCTTTTTGCACTAAAAATCGTATACATGTATGGAATGCCAGGAATTGTTCCTATACCACAGAAGCTGTAATAGAGCTATAAAGCACACTAATGCAAATTATTAATTTTTGGTCCTATTTCCTAACTTCCTTATTTCCTCCTCTTTTCTATACACTGATATGCAAATAATTACTGAAAATTTTCATTGTAAAGAACTTTTTGTCCAAATAATGAATAACAAACAGTACTCAACAGTACTCTTAACAGAATAGCATCTTAGAATATTCTGGTAACCAAACGAAAAAAATAAAAATCACACCATAACATAATTTAAAAGCTTCAAACATCTCGACAATCTTCAAGTACATCAAATAACAAACACCTCGACATACCTTCTGATGATCTTGCAACCAGTAATTAATTGGGCGAAACTATTTTCCATACTCATTTTTGTTATTATGCACATTATATTATTTATGAGTATAAAACTAATTCTAATATTACAAAATGTAAATCAGACATTGGACGTAAATCACATGCTCACAAGGAACAAAAATATGGTCATAACTGCATAGGCAAATCTGGTAGAGCACACACACACTATTAACACTATGAATTTGGCACACAATTAAGAATATCATTTATTTCTATCAAGAACAATACTAATGTACTGTTTTTATGATAATAATAAATAATACTAATAATAGCAACACTCATGTATTGTTATTGTTGTATAAAAAGTCAAATATAACAAAATAATTTTGGTTAAAAGCATAATTATTACACATTTCAGGGAATTATAATAAAAATGCAAATTAGAAGTCTAATTCGTGGAATATACTCAATTTAGTTAAAAATTTTCATCAGTTAATTTTGCGCACGCACAATATGAGCTATTTTTTTATAATTTTTTCATTATTTCTGAAAAACACTCTGTAAAGGCTTTTCCATTTTAATACTGATATCACCACAGGCCTGCGATGAAGAAATGTTTGAAGATTTTAACTACTCTTGACATTATTTTAGACTGGAATTCAAAAATGCTGTTACAAATTAAGCAATGCATATTAAATTTTATTATAAATTATGCAGTTTTAAAAACATTAAAAGCCTCGAAGAAGCTGTTTTGTGTAGAACAATTATAACAGCATGTTTCTGCACTGCATGATTTTGGAAAAAATCATGCATGTAACTGCATGATTTTTTCCAAAAGATCATTATAATGAGTATTTTCATGCAAATAATGAAATTTGAAATCACTTCTCATGTACATAAATTTCAATAGATGTTTATGAAGATATTGATAAAATAGTCAAAATCTCTCTCCTATCAGATATTAAGCAGGAGGAAGAACATTTTGCCAGACTAGGTACTGAGAAAATTAGAGAAAAGTACAAACTCCGAAGCTGCAATTATTAAATTTGAAAAACTATGTAACTGTATACATTTCAAGAATTTTACCTAAATTACAATAAATCGCAGTGAAGCTATAAGAGATACTGGAATTAAGATCTCTAAGATATATTGTTCCCCAAAACTATAATTCCAGTATATGTTTTAAGAAAGCTTTCACAAACTTTACTTTGCAGGCCTGTGTAATAGTTAATTTTAAATTTTAATAACCTTTTTTTTAAAGATTTTTACAAGCTTGTTTTCAAAATGCTCTTTAAAAAGTTTTAGTTTTTAAACAATCATCATAAGGAAACATAAAAAATATTTTTAAGGTTATAACAACATATAAAAATATATCATTTTTTAGGGTTACAAGGCAACCTTAGCAACACCATTTACTGATGACTGAACATTGACTTTATTATTTATTCAACAGAATTAGAATTTATTTTACTCTGTTGAAAATTTAGCATCATTGTTAAATGCACTGAGCTAGATAAATTTAGTTTCGGTACATTAAAATTAAATAATGATATAAAAATCTAAATGATATAAAAATCTAAATAATCATGTAAACTTGCCCTATCATGATTATGTTTTTAAGAAAGCTGTTTCTTACATTATAATTTTGCTGTTTGATTTAGTTACTACTTTTGTAAATTTACTTTCGGTACATTAAAATTAATTAATGATATAAAAATCTTCAAAATAATGTAAACTTGCTCTATTAATATTATGTTTTTAAGAAAGCTGCTTCGTACATTATAATTTTGCTGTTTGATTTAGTTACTACTTTTGTAAATTTAGTTTCGGTACATTAAAATTAAATAATTTTAATTAAATAATTTTAAAATTAAATAATTTTAATGTACCGAAACTTCTTCAAAATAATCAATAAAAATCTTCAAAATAATGTAAACTTGCTCTATCATTATTATGTTTTTAAGAAAGCTGCTTCTTATATTATAACTTTGCTGTTTGATTTAGCTACTACTTTTGTAAATTTACTTTCGGTACATTAAAATTAAACAATGATATAAAAATCTTCAAAATAATGTAAACTTGCTCTATCATTATTATGTTTTTAAGAAAGCTGCTTCTTACATTATATCTTTACTGTTTGATTTAGCTACTACTTTTGTAAATTTACTTTCGGCACATTAAAATTAAACAATGATATAAAAATCTTCAAAATAACGTAAACTTGCCCTATCATTATTATGTTTTTAAGAAAGCTGCTTCTTACATTATAACTTTGCTGTTTTATTAAGCTACTACTTTTGTAAATTTACTTTCGGTACATTAAAATTAAATGATGATATAAAAATCTTCAAAATAATGTAAACTTGCTCTATCATTATTATGTTTTTAAGAAAGCTGCTTCTTACATTATAAATTTTGCTGTTTGATTTAGTTACTATTTTCGAAGCAATTATTTTTAAAAATATGAAGAAAAAGCTTTATTTTAAAATAATCGCTCTCACACCGGAAGCTAGATAAAATATTCTCAGGGAAAAAAAAACTTATAAATAAACAAACATTAACTTTGCATTAGATAAATAGAGTTTCTTAAATTTTAAGTATATTAATGGAATAGCTTGTAAATTTATATACAAAAGGCAGACTTAATTTTAAATACATTCTAATATAGTTTAAAATTTTAAAATTATTTATTTACGTTAATAACAGTTTCCCTGTTTCACATATATAATTTTTCGGGGGGTACATCCACTATGCATCCCGTAAGAAAAACTGAAAAACTATTTATATGCAATTTAAATACACTAATATTTTTAAAAGCCTAAAAAATCTTTAATTAGAAGTTCATTACGAGAGTGAGAATCTACACGTACCCTGTCCTTACAACAACATAAAATAAGTCAATACTTACAAGACTGTCTAATTCAGGGTTTGGTGAGTAATAGGGTTTTTCTTGCCTAATCTGTAAAGCAACACAAAAAATGGACATGAGAAAAGCAGAGAAAAAGGAGACTTGATGTTCAATACTTACAAGAGTATCTAACTCGTCGTCGGAAGAGTACTGAGGATTTTCAGCCAATATCTGAAAGGGGAGGAGATAGAGTAAAAAACCCGCGAGAGAAAGAGATGTAATTTTATTGAGGCAGCGGTTCCCAACCTGGCTTTCACTTATCACACAACGATAATTTTCTCCTTACTGTATTCATATTTTAATATATATGAGCAAAACAAAAAATTTCGAAAAAAAAATTCAGCAGTTACATCAAAGATGTCTTTTATAAATGCTAGCATCATTAATTTCAATATTAAGAAGTCATTAAAACTATAATTAAAATAAAATATTTGACAAATTTGTGTTGGGAACCACTATAAAGGGAGAAAAGCGAAAAATACACAGACAGATATTTTAGTGACGCTTCTTTGAAAAGATTCCGCAATCATTCCATTCTTTAATGTTTAAAAATGAATTTAAAAAAAATAGAAAGATATTTCCGATTTAGCTGCTTTTATTAAAGAAGCGTTTAAATAGAATTAACTTTAAAAAATGTTACTAAAAAAGAGCCATTTCGTTTCACAGATTTATATCTGATTACTAGCAAAAATTAATTTTCATAACACGAATTCAGAAAACTACAGCGAGCATTTTAATTCAAAAGAACGCTTTTTGTTAAAACAAACTGAAAATATTCAAACATATGCAAAAAACTATTTTATGTTACATTTACCAATTAAAATTTTTTTCGTAATATTTTAGTAATTAAGTATACAACATTTAGAAATTAAAAAATAATTAACCACAAAGGTATTCATCACAAGATTACAAATAATGCATAAATTAGGATAACAGTTAATAAATTACGTAAACTATAACCTCATATTATTGCTCCTAAGTATATTTATCTTCACACGAAAAGTTACGTTTAAATAAATAAATACATTTGAAAAATAACCGATTAAATTTTTTAGTGAAAAAAATTGCTAAAATTTACATACTAACTTAAATGCTATGTAAAAATACACTATAAAAATTTGGGAACTAATTTTTCAGGTTTAAAAATATAAAATAACACTGAAATTCTAAATTTCTTAGCTTAACAAGAATATAGAGAATTCTTTATATTTAACTGACATATGAGAAAAAGAAATGGAATGATTGCTTTATACAGATACATATAAAAGAAGAATACTGCAAGCCAAAAGTTAAAAGGAAAGTCGTGCTTAAGAAGTAACCTCAGTATTGTTAGCACAAACAAAACTATTAAAAAAATTAGATCATAAAAATACTCACAACAAAAAAGCTTTCAAACATTTTTGAGAATATAAGAATTCAATAATAATAATAAAATAATAGAAAGTGCATATAATATTCATTTAAAATTAAATAAAACAAAATAATTCAAATATTAAGTTATTATTTATTAGACATGATAAAAAGGCTTCAAGTATGATAACACATCAGGCGAAACATGCAATACAATGCAAATATATAATAAATACTGAGTTCATGAGCAATTTTAACATTTATTTTTTAAGATGATGCACATTATTTATAATACAATTTTTAAAAGGTATAACATTTATGCTTTACTGCACATAACACTTACAGATAAATAAATACACGGTAACACTTTGCATATTTTCAGACATATTCTTTATTAAAACGTGTTCAGAACTGAGTTTTGAAAAGAAAGCCATTTTTGGGAAAGTACTACATTTTTATTAAGAGAACAAGTATGTTTCTCTTGTTTGCTAGTGTGATTATACGTTTTGGAAGTAGAAACGATATTTTGTATTGTTAATTCTAGACAATTAAATACGGCGAAGTGCATGAGGGCTAGCAGTCTGTAAAGAACAGATATTCTTGAAAAAAGAATTCGTTCCTTGCTACGAAAAAACCTATTGCATAACTGATTTAAGTGAAAAAGAATAATTTTAAAAGAAAGTACCCATGGTATTACATAACTGTACTTTCATCTGTTACCAAATCTACAATTCGACAACAAACAAATGAAAACATCAAGCTTTTTGGAACGAAGTCCACAAGTAACAACTGACGAAGAAAACACATTTGATTCCGTCTTTTTCTTCCATAGAGATCTGGTTTTATTTTCCATTCCAGTTATATAGCATTAAAACTTCAGTTAAATATAAAAGTGAATATAAGCAATAAATTAATTAAATTTGCTTAAATTTAATTAATTTACTGCTTATAATTTAATTGCTTAAGGTTTAGTATTTTTCACCTATTAGCCTATATCTCGTTACATAAATAATTATTCATTCTAAGTAATAGCAATTAAAATTATTAGTTAATTAGAGGAATTTAACCTAATAACTATAGCCATCAAAAATGCACCTTGACATTTTATGGAACTACCTCCCTTTGCAAAAAAAAAAAAAAAAAAAAAAAAAAAAAAAAAAAAAAAAAAAAAAAAAAAAAAAAAAAAATAGCAAATGCAATATGTTGCAAAAATATCCCAACTAATTCAACTGCTCTCTTATATTCCGTATACTGTTTGGAAAAAAATATGCCTTCTTTTCTTCAGTTCAATTAAGAAACACCTAAAATTGATGGACAGGGGGCGAAGAAGTTTAAATAAACAAATGCATCTTGAATGAAAACTAGAACCAGAAAACAGAAACCATATGAACAAAAACTAAAATGGCAAATGGATCAAGAATAATTTTCTTTCTGGATGTTTAATTTATTTATTTTCAATAAAATTTTAATACGAAGAGAAAATCAGTTAAGTTTTACGCACTTTTTCAGTAAAACTTATGTCAATTTTAATAACCCTTATGTCAATTTACCTAACTATACTCAAAATATGCAGAAGAAATTAATTTCAGAAAAAAATTCTAAAGTTAAGGTTAAAGTTACTTAGAAATGTGTGATGCAGTTAGATGCAAGGTATTTTCCATTCTTCGATTCGTACAGCTTAATTCAATAAATTATCAGAAATTGCCTCTTATATTATACTCATAGTGAAGATATACGTTACAAAAATGTTCTTTTAGTCGCCTATTTTATCTATAACATTCAATTAAAATGTTATCGTTTCCTCCCTCCTCTGCTTGGACTATTGAATAATGAATTAAATTTGACAAACTAGGAAAATTTAAATTTAAAGGTCATTATAAAGAAATGTATTAAAAGTACATCTTAGAAATATGAATGTGATTAAAGACGTTTAGATAATTAATATATATGTACGTTTCATATAAAATTATTAACAGATCATCTTGTTCAACCACTGCTGGTCTAAAACGAGGTACACTGCGAGGAAAAAAAAAAAAAAAAAAAAGACAGTTCTATATCTCCCGTTCTACTGAGCCGATTGACGAAATTCAAATTGCGATTTCCATGTCTCAAAAGCGCGACTTAGTATATATATTTGATTTATATATAGGTTTGTTCTAATATAGGTATTTAATACAAGTTCTAATATAGGATATAGAACTGTCCCCCCCCCTTTTTTTTCAGTGTACCTTTCATAAGTTTTGAATCTTGTTAATGCAATAGATGTAATCGTAGTAAATGTTTTTTTAAATATACTTAATTTTTTAAATGTGCTTTCAATTGCTCATATCAAGGGAAAACATTTAATTCCTAGATATTTAAAAATATAATACGGCTTTTGAATTTCATGTATGCGTAAATATTTTGTGTGAGTGATAAATGCAAGAAGGGAAAAGCAAAATGCAGATGCGATGATTGCGTGATTACATCTCATTCCTATACGCTCATTAAAATACAGGTAGCACTGTACGCTGCACTGTTACAATCAATAAGGACATCATCGATTCTATACGCATTCTTCAATATCGGTCTTTTCTGGCAATTACAGCAAACAAGCCAAATTGATTTAAGAGTGGTAGTTATAAATGATATTATACAAGGATGGCTAATTATGACGAATGAACATTTCTTAATTTAATTTTGTTTACGATACAAAGCCAGGAGCACTTGTTATAAAAAATAGTGTTTGTTAACTCGCAAGTATATAAAAAATGATGTTAACATTTAAAAAAAAAGTGTATATTAAAGATTGAAATTTCTGTTATGAAGTGTGATTAATGTCGGAAATGATGTACACTGCGCAAAAAAAAAGGGGGGGGGAGTTCTATACTACCGTTTTATTGGCCCGATTGACGAAATTCAAATTGCGTTTTTCATGTCTCCAAAGCGCGACTTAGGATATGTATTAGATTTATATATAGTATTGTTCTAATATAGGTATTTTGACACAAAATCGGACTTTTTCTGAAATGACATACCATTTTTTTTCCATATTCCGATTCTAAGACTCAAATTATGCCGAACTTCCAAGTTTTGTAAAAATTGCACGAGTACTTTTTAAAAAAATTAACTCTCAAAATTTTAGCTCCTCAATGTTAACTCAGTTTGGTATGTATTTATTAATATTTCTTTTTGTATTACACTTACTTGATTCCTTCTTTCACAGTTCGAAATTTAGGTTCACTCCAAATAAAATTCGTTCATTTTTTATGATTTATTTTTTAAATTTGTATTTTTAAATAATTTTTATAAATTTTTGGAAAACCTTTTGAATTAAACCTATAAAATTTTTACAATCAACTTGAAGTAGATGTATTTTTAACTATACCTACAAAAAATTAGAGCTTTTTTATTAAAAATTTTCGAAGATGTACGTGAATTTATATATGGGCGCGTTTTGAAATTTGGCACATTTGTTGAAAGCGATAATAACATCTTATGTGGTTTACGCGCTTTTCTGAAATTATCTGAAAGAAGAATGACGTGAGTTTTTTTCTGCTCACGCGCAATGTAAAAAGATACGAACGATGTGACTTTTTTTCCGCTCCATTACAATGAAAGGGATAGGAAAATAGGTTGCCACGCATTAAGAAGTTAGCCAAGTGAAATAGTCTTGGCGCAAACTGAAAAAAATTCGCCAAATTAAATTTTTGAATTTCTCCGTAAATTTTGCGCCAAATTTTGCAAAATTTAATATTTAGGTACAATTTGAGTCGTAGATTCGAAATATGAAAAAAAAAATGGTATGTTATTTCAGAAAAAGACGCATTTTCTGTCAAAATACCTATATTAGAATAATGCTATATATAAATCTAATATCCTAAGTCACGCTTTCGAGACATGAAAAACGCAATTTGAATTTCGCCAATCGGCCCAGTAGAACGGGAGATAAAGAACTGTTCCCCCCTTTTTTTTTTGCACAGTGTAAGTGTTTATTTAGTTTATTTATCATTGAAACATTCTCTTCCATTTGATTAGTAACCTGTGTACTATCCGTTATGAATGTTCCTGACAGTGAAGGTAAACTTTATTCCTCAGAATATATCATCGTATGAAACACAAATATTGTATTTCTACTGTAAATAAATCGGGGCACAAAAACTTGTGAAAACTGCCGAGTTTACTTAGCAAGCAATAAACATTTTAAAAAAGGTATAATTTGTATTTTTTTATTCTACATTATATAATAGATAGCTATACTGTTTATTTATTTTAAAATGTGATTTTCTTTTTTCAATAAAGAACTCTTTTATGCTTTAAATTTGAATATAATCATTATTCTAAGAATAAACATTCCAATAAAATAGCTAGACAACCACATTAAATATTTATTGTCACTTTAATTTTAGCTTGAAATCGCTATTAGTGTAGGCATGCGATTTTTCCTCGAATCGCTACAAACGCGACGTCTCACTTTCATTCGAGTCTGTTGCCATTCACCCAACAGTAAAACATTTTTCAGGATCAGTCTGTCTGTTTTGCGGACTAACAAACTAAGCTACCTAAAAGCAATAGAGGCACTTATTAACAATATTCGTTTCTTATTTTTGAAACGGATTGATTTAATTAAAAAAATGCCCTTAATTCATGATCTATCTAATTAAAAATATTTAATATTTTCATTGAATGACGTAACACGCACATATATATATATATTTCATTACTTATTTCATATTTTGTAGAATTTTAATCAATTTTTGAAAAAATGTATGCCAACACTTAACGCTGCATCGAGAATTCTAAATATTTGCTGCCATACTGCGTTTAAAATGTTTGTGATTTTACTGTTGAATTCTATATAAGGAGAAGAAAACGAGTCTTAACAATAAAGCCAAAAAATAAAGAATCAAAAACAAATAAAGGGGGGTTAGCAGAAGGGAGTGTAACAGAAGATCGGTAGACTGCGAGCTCAGCGATAATGTAAAAAACCATAACAAAGACTTTTGGGCAACTATTAAGATGTGAAAGTTTTAAGATTTTTTTTTTTAGTTAGGTTAATTTTGCAACTTTATTTTAGATAAAAATATAACACTTGAAAATTAATTACTTTTTTAACTGTTTTAATAAATTTTATTTAAAATTCTTATTTAAAATTCTTTAGCTGTCGAAGTACAAAAATTATGAGGATTTAATTTGAGGATTTAAAAAAAATTTTACAAGTTATGATAAGCACGTTATTTAAGAATGCCAATCAAACACATGAACGCAGAGTTGAGAAGTATGACTATTGTTTAAAAGTACAACATTCAAACATTCCGTAGTAGTTTCCTTTAAGCTTTCTTAAATAAAGTTTACTGTTGTTTTGGTAATTTACTTAGTGTTCCTGTTAATTTACCATCTGTTATTTTACAGGCATTAAGAAACTAATATGAATTACCGAAATAATTTGTTAAAACTTTTCGTTTGTTAGCAAATGTTTACAAAAATAAAAATTTACTCTTCCCCAGGTGAGGCTCGAACTCACAACCCCCGCTATATATATGCTGCCATGGATCTATCTATATACACATCTTAGTCTACCAAAATGCAACGATTGATTCTAGTTCTGATGATTTCTGAGAGGCAGGGAGACCAAAAATATCAAAATCTCTAAACAGGGTATATGTAAAACAGTATACTCAAATGGTATGGACATTAGAACCACAAAACCTGTGAAAAATAATAATGTGCCAGTCCCCTACCCCCGAAAAAAGGAGAGAAAAATTCTCTTTTGGCACCTCAGTAGGAGCAATGTTACATAATATCCACTTATTACAAAGGAGGGATTGTATATAATATGAAAATGAAAAAGTAACAATGTATAAGAATCGTAGAAAATTGCACAATGAATTTCTGTACATAAAATATTGATTGCAAGAAAACTCATACAAGGTTGGAAATTTCTCCTGAAAATAATGATTTTCCGCAGGGGAAACATGGGCAATGAAATATTGTCCCAGCATACTTTTCCCTAAAGACTAATTTCTTCAGGAACCAGAGGATGACATTAGAGACATAGCTAAGTAGATAAATCTAATAATTATAGCGGAAAGGAGGCTATTATTGAGCCCCAGAAGGAATATCCTATTGTCGAGTCGCAGAAAAGCTCTCAACCAGCTAAGTACGCAAATGTTAGAGACCACTCCTGAATTCGATCGACTGTTCTTCTCGAATACATGAGCTGAGTACTATTTGTATGTTAATGTTTGGGTATTTTTATCTAAGAAATGTGTGACTAAAATAGTTCGTGTAAACGCTCTTTATTCGTAAAAACAGAATATTATATGTATATCATTAATTTTTCAGGGCTGCAGAAATCTTTAACGATTAATATATACGTGTTTTATCTTTCATGGTTGCAGTAAACTTTAATATGCTTATCTTTCAGGGCTGCAGAAATCTTTAACGATTAATATATTCGTGTTTTATCTTTCACGCTTGCAGTAAACTTTAATATGCTTATTTTATCTTTCAGGGCTGCAGAAATCTTAAATGGCTATAATATTATACATGCGTTTTATCTTCCATGGCTGGAGAAATCTTTAATGATTAATATACATATGTTTTATTTTTCATGATTGCAGAAATGTTTAGCAATCAATAATATACGTACTTTATCTTTCATAGGTGCAGAGATTTTTAATGATTAAGATACAAGTGTTTTATCTTTCAGGGCTGCAGAAATCTTTAATGACTAATATACATGTATTTTAGCTTTAATGACTGCAGAGATCTTTAATGATTAAGATACAAATGTTTTATCTTTCAGGGCTGCAGAAATCTTTAATGACTAATATACATGTATTTAAAGATTTACTGACTGCAGAGACTTTTGTACAAACGATAGTTAATACAAATGAAATATTATCCAGTAAATATAATTTACTTTTGCGAATAGTGTAAAGTACCACTTATAAAAATTGGCAAATTACAATATTTAAGTGAGATAAGAGAATTTTAATGTATGCTTACTAAATTATTACTGGTATTAATTGCTGTTTTTATAATAAGTCCTAATAATATTATAATTATAAATTTGCTTTTATTCAGGGCAATAATTTAATACTAATGTTTAAAATTAACTTTTAGTCACGATACTGTTAACTCAGATAAATTAATTCTTTCTCAGCAATTTTTTTGAGTCACATTTAATCCAGTCCAATAACATTGATATATAGATTACGATTATTATTTTCTAATTTGCGAATAGTTAATAGTTAATTCAAGCCTACACCTTAATTATTATATGAATACCTTAATCTTAATGAACTGCATTTTATTTAGTTTCTATAAACCATATATACAACAAAATTCAAAGCACTGTTTATTACATACTATAGTTCAAATCCCATCGTTCATAACCCACTGGTCCATTCTTGGTCAAGACTGGGATGGAACTATTGAGTTATCGCGTGTTTTGCTGTACATAAACAATTCAATTATTCATTTCCTTTTTCACAGCTAAAACTTCGACATTTATTGCAACATTTATTTTGAAACATAAATTCTCTCGCAATACACACTGCCATTCAAAATAGAAAATTCATAAAAGTTATAGCTACATAATAGTATGAAATCACGTTAACATTATATATATTTATAAATATATAAGTATCTACTGCATCAAATTGTTTGGAAGAAAAGTCGATACATACTGAGCCCAGAACACGACAATAGTTGTAATAAAATCGAAGGCACTGCATTTAAAAATTTAGTGTAATTTAGGAACATTTGGAATACGAGCTAATATACCTGTACATTACTTTTGATTACCGAAAAGTCATATCTCTGTAAGAGGGTGGATTTTTTGTATAGTTCCCTCTTCGTGCTCATAGTTAACTATGCCGAAAAGAATTCTGGGATAGGGTTCACTGTTAAATATATTAGCAGGATGTATGGAATTCTCGCCTCAGTACCGAAATTTGAGCTTTCAGCAAAGTTGCTATTAGCAAATAGGCCATGTGTTTATAGACACATGAAGTGAAAAACTATAAACATTCAACCCCCCCCCCCCACAATTATACTTTCAGGAAGAATGGGTGATATTTAAAAATAACAAAATAATAATAATAAAAAAAAATTCTGAAAGCTTTCAGATATTATATTACGCCCAAGCGGGCGTTCTTTTTTTCTATATATATATACAGATATATACACGTTTCGAGAGCATTTGGATTAACGTCACTTTGGGCTAAAAGTATTTAAAAACTGCATATCTTTAGAATTTCCGACAGAAAGTCTCGCGCACTGCAGATAAAAACGTTTTATTTCCTACAGTGTTGTCATTGCTTGCTTTGAAACTGTTCAGAATTTTAATCAAGAATTCGTTAAAGTTTTACAAAGTATAAAATAGACATTAAAACAAATTCCAAATTCATGATTTCATGTGCCTATATTCGGGTGGAGGACCAAGTTATTCAAAATTTGATGGTTTAGGTACCGTTGTTTTTTCACAACGCAAGAAACCTACATACATTCACGCAGATTCTTATTTAATTTCTTTAAATATAATACAGGACGATAATATTTTGTGACAATTTGAAAAGTGAAACGGACATTTAGTGGACGGACGCAAAATGCCGTTTCGAAACTAATAGCCATTCTGGGCTAAAGCCTCTTTAACAAAAGAAGAGTCCTAGGGGGCGTAAAAATTTGAAAATTAAAAAGAAATCGATACAAAATAGGAGAGTAAATGCTAAACGCGTGGAATTAAGATGCTACATTGAAACATATCAACTTGTGATCGCGTAGGATACTTTGAAATGATTATTCTAGAACTTCACCGGAAAAATCTGAAGATACTCGATTCAAGGTCCTGATTTTACTAAATCATGAAAGAATGAAAATTCTGCTTTCAAACTAGGATCAGTGAGGAGGAAGTTACAGTAAATATTTTCACAGATAGTTACTATGATTTTAATAGCAGAGAAGCCTTATAAAGTTATTCTGTCTTATTTAATAGATTGTATTTCAAAGGTAAATTCCGTTCCTTCTAGTTTTCACAAATTTCAAACAGAAACTATACATTTTGAATGGCTTCAATATCAATTCTTAGTAAATTTATTTTAAATTCATGACTGCTAGTGATCATGGTGGTATTCTGCACGTTTCCCTTGCTTTGCGAAAGCAGAACGTTGTTACGTAAGTCAGAACCCATTAACGCGAAGAAATAATTAACAGCCGCCCAGACGGTATAGTGATTAAGGAGGCCTACTGCGGTTCCGAAGGGTCCGGGTTCGAATCCCAGGGAAGGCATGGATGTTTGTAAATGCAGAGTGTCCGTGGAGCATGGGGCACTCTAAATTTGCGGCGAGCCAAAAGTCCTCTCGAGAGGTTGGTGGTTGGGAAAGAGGGGTGGAAGAACATCGGACCCTTTCCCCCGGGGTGCTCTCCATCAAAACTGGGGACGGAACTGAGCGAAGTCTTACTTTCATCTGTATGGTGCTCAAGGCTCTTGCCAACGACATACGCAATCTTGAACTCCCTGCCACGATGAATTTCTTGAGCTTGTTTTTATGTTAAGCAAAATAAGTCACAACAGTGCAATGGTAATTAGCAGCTACTATAAATTAAATTTAAATTAAAGAAATTTCTCAGGACTCTCTGGCCTGCACTTTATAAATTCATACAAAGTATGTAAAAATTATTATCCAGTAAATAAACAAAAATATAAAAAAAATAATAACAATAAAATTAAATACATGAATGAATGATGTAAAAAACATAAGCCCAAATAAATGAAAATAATTTTTATGTAGTGTTCATCCTCCAACACTGAAAAATCAACAAGCACGTTAGAAGGCTATTAAAAGCAATAGCGGTAACGATGGTGCATTACAGTGAATCGTAACAGTTCAGCAAAAGGATGTGCGAGGCAGTAAGGTATAGGAAAAACAGAGCATTGTTTGCATCCTTAAGATCATAACAAACTTCAGCTTTTGACACTGAGACATGCTTATTACTTTACTCGAGTTCTGTTACTGCCTGCTTGTTGCACTATCGTAATATGAAATTTGCTGTCAACCGGCTGAGAAAGGCTTGAAATACGATTATATGCTTGTCTCAGATGGTTTTCAATCATAGAATTCTACCTCGACAGTCAAAAATTGCATAAAAGTACATCTTATTCACATTAAAATTCCACTGCTTTAAGGTCTCTTTTAAAGGTGAGAACGCCTGTATATGGTTTTGATGAATAAATGAAAGTATTCGCTTAATTTTCGCCATTAATTTTTGCGTTTATGTACGAAATATGCAAATATAATGCAAGAAAATGATATAACAGACATATAAATATAATTCAATTCTGATCTGTTCCAACAAAACATATCTCTACAGCAAAGGCCAATTTGAAAAAATTGTCATCCCCCCCAAAAAAAACTCTTGTCAAGAAATCATCAATGGGTGTTCGTATAATTGTTTTTAAAATGCTTGCTATTGGAAAACGAAAATTTTGAACGTTAATTTTGACTGGAAAGAAAAATTTTCACTGGTTATCTTCCCAAACTTTCCATTCTTCAACATGACAACATGACCTTTCCACTCTTCAACATGACAACTTTAAACATTTCTAACAGGGAAAAATGTTTTCACGACTCCATTTTGATTTTCTGGCTCGTAGTTGCAAATATGTAAGTTCAATTCATTTCTGGCCATTTTAAATATTTATTATTTGTAGAGGTTTATTTTAAAAATTTTGGAAGAATACTTCTTGTGACAGATTTATTTTACTTTTGCCTTTTTGTTTGGCTGCCTATAGTTGTTGTGTAAAATATGATTTTTACTACTGAAGAAGCGATTTTGTCGGAGAATGTCCTCTATATTTTTTGCAGGAGTGACCAATCCTTTTATATTTTTAACAAGAAAATTCATTGTTTTATTTTTAACAAGGAAGTTCCATTGTTTTATTTTTTTAAACATTTTTTCGCTTCTTTTTTATCTCTAATTGACCATGTGCTTAATAATCAGATTACTTAACCTGATGTTTCTTGATTTTATTTTTGGTTAGTTTTTTAGTTCTGTTTGACCATATGCATAACAACTGAACTTTTGTTTGCTTACAATTTTTTTTTTTGGCCTGTGATTCTTGCAAATACAGGAGACGAAACATTATTGCTTTTATTAATTATTGTTATTTGATCGGGAACAGGTTTGTTCCCCTCGAAAAGTCAATCAGTTTCCTTTCTAATACAGTAATTAAATTTAGCATAATTAAATAGCATAAGTTTTTTTCCCTTTATTCACGAATTTAACAAATTTTCAAATGCTTTACAAGCATTTAAAATTACAAATTTCTGGAATTCCTGGAAGATATTTAAAAACATAACACATCGTGATTTCAATAGAGAGTTTTAACATATTTATCACGATCAAAAAGCTCATTCATTTTTTTTCTCCATATACACTGTTTTCTTTTTTTTTCGCCATTGGCAGAACAGCTGGCCCATTGGGTTAGGTACTCTTTAACCTGTTGGATCCCGTCGAAGAAATTTAAAAAAAAAAAAAAAAATCCGAAAGCTTTCAGATTTCCCATTACGCCCAAAGGCGCGTTTTTTTTAATAATTTGCGTGTTATCTTTATTTATTAAATATCATGTTATTCGCACTTGAACCGTAAAATTCAATTCAATAGCAATATCATAAAATATTTAAAAGAGCATATCTTTAGAATTTCTGATAAAGTCTGGCGCACTGGAGATAAAAATGTTTTTTTTTTCCCGTACATTGTTGCCATTTTTCGCTTTGAAATTGTTGAGTTTCTTAATGAAAAACTCATAAATGCTTTACAAAATATTAAGCAAATTATAAACCAAATTCCAAATTGGGGCTTCCAGATGCCCATATTCGGGTGGAGAGGTATTATTCAAAATTGGATGGCTCTAGGTAGCGTTGTTTTATCACGATTTGAGAAAAATACATACATTTATGCATATTCCTCTTTATTTAATTTCTTTAAATGTAATACAGGGCTCTAGTATTTGGTGGCAACAATTTAAAAAATCATTCGCGGTTTATAGTGAATGAACGCAAAATGCCAAAACGAAATTAATAGCCCTTTTGGGCTCAAAAAGCTTATCACTGTGTCCTCCGGGAATTGATACACTTAAGTTTCTCATTCGAAATAAAGGCCAAGTTAATATTTCTTCTTGCAATTATTAATTTTAAGTACTGTTTTTAACCCTTGATTCGGCGCTTCTGTGTATGCTACCGTGTAGCTAGCTACCTTATGAATAGTATGATCCTCAATCACGAAGCTTGAATTTTCGCACGCTACTGCTCACGACAAAAACGTAACATCACGCGAAGTATTATTCCTCCCTCCTCCTTTTATTCCTTATTAACATCACAAATAAAAAAAAAGTGCAACAGAAAATTTACGAGCATTCGGGACAGTTGGTCGCAGAAGTCATCGTTTTGTCCGTCCAAATATGAATAAGACAATAAATTACTCGGAACATCATTGCGCGCTGGTTACCGAGGTACAGATATGATAAGCAGCAGCATATACAGACACACACAAAGAGAGAGAGAGAGA
The DNA here is from genome assembly GCA_000611955.2 of Stegodyphus mimosarum. Lineage (NCBI taxonomy): Eukaryota > Metazoa > Arthropoda > Arachnida > Araneae > Eresidae > Stegodyphus > Stegodyphus mimosarum. The sequence goes on from KK119467.1 coordinate 1,287,170, forward strand.
GAGCATGTGGCGGTGGTTATAAATTTAGGCCGTCTCCCTGTCATAATAAATAAAGAAATTTGGTCCAGAGAGTATTCGAAAGGCCACCGTGGTCGGGGAAGCAGAGCAAGAGAGGAGAGTTTGTAATAGAGGAGATATGTTTGAGAGAATATGGGAAAGGGGGTGGAGTATATAAAAGTAGGGTGTGGCTGGTTTTGTTGGATCATTTGTTTGAATTTTGTTTATATAGGAAACATCGGGAATATCATACTAAAAGTGGATTTAACGTTGTTGGTCGCAGTGACACGTTTCTTTTGTTTAACCCAAAGAGAGATTCTGGAAATGCACTGAGTTTAAAATATATAACTTGATTTAAATATTCAATAGCCTTTATGCAGGACTAATAAAAGTTCCATAGTCACAGTGGTATAAAACACAGTAGTCACAGTAGTTTGAAAACAAAAATAAGAGTAAAAGAAGGAAAACAGATAAGAAATTTTTCAGATTTTAAATTACGTCCAAAGGGGCGTTTTTTTAACGTTTTGTGTGTTACCATTATTTATTAAATATCATGTCTTCGCACTTAAACCATAAAATTCAGTTCAACAGCAACATCGCAAAATAATTTTAAAACGAGCATACCTTTAGAATTTCCGATACACAGTTCCGCGCGCTGGAGATAAAAAGGTCTTTTTTTATTCCCCCGTAGAATGTTGCCATTGCTCGCTTTTAAATCTCTGAGTTTGTTAATCAAAAATTCGTTAAAGTTTCACAAAATATGAAATTGATAATGAAACAAATTCCAAATTTGGGCTTCCAGATGCCCATATTCGAGTGAATGACTACGTTATTCAGAATTTGATGGCTCTAGGTACCGTTATTTTTTCACAATGCGTGAAACATACATACATGCATACAAATTCTTTATTATTTAATTTCTTTAAATATAAATACAGGGGGATAATGTTTGGTGGCAACAATTTGAAAAATGAATGCCAAAACTAAAATAAAAGTTCAGTTTAGTCCTTCAGGGACAAAGCTCCTTTGGACTAATAATAAGATTACGGATTCTTTTTCTTTATTTGGGGGGGGGGAGTTATTACAAAACATTTTAAATAGTAATTGTAACAACTTGAATAGTAAAACGATTGCATTAGGTGCTTTTATATTTTTACCGTTATTTTTTATTCAATCGTAATCTCTGGTTTCAGTTTTAATTACAATCCGGGTGCTTATTTTATTACTTTCACGCAGTGAATATATCCTCAATATAAAATTCAATATTTCAGATGCTATCATTATTTGCTTTTTTGCAGGTATGGTTAAAATGAAGAATTTCACCAATAATCGACATTAGTCAGAACTTAGGTATAATTTACTATCTTTCATTTTAACATTCCATATCATTGATAATGTTTCAGTAAACAACAGAACTTGAATTATCCATGGATGAAATAATAAAATATACTTAAAAAAATGGAGGGAGGGCAGAATTTAAGAAAGAGAGAAAAAAAAACTTCTTCCACCAAAAATACCAAGTCGTTTTATGTTATATAATGCTGAATAATACAGATAAAAATTATGATCACAAACATTTGGCCATATTGTAGTTTCTTAGCTTGCTTAATACTGTGTAAAATAAAGTATTTAATAAAAGGAATTCTCTAACCAGAGCAGCATAATTATCAAGATAGTTTTTTTTGCAACTTCTATGTGTTGATAATTTAGGTTTTATAAAATGTTCGATAATTTATTTACAAAGAACAGGATATACCATGACAACAGAACTTGCGCGATAATTTTAATTTTTTTTCCTGCGAACTTTTATTTTACATTGCAGTGAAACATTTTTAAAAACAAATTTTTTAAATGCAAAATATGGGGCCAAAATAGTCATAATTTATTATATAATAAATATATTTTTAATTATATTTTTTTTTATTTATTCATTCTTTGGTTTATGGTATATTACTTATGTTCATCGGATCACTTCAATGGCTCACGGATAATAAAAACAGACTTTTTATTATTAACTTATTTTTATTTACAGTGACGGATAATCGAGTTCCTATTATATAATCTTTGTTCTCAAAACTTAACTATTCGTTGAATTAGAACACTTGGAGATTTGCCAAAACCTCTATTTTATTTAAAACTATAGTTAACCTATATTTCAAAACTTGTATTTAAGATTAATCAAGGATTACTTTAAAAAAAATATTTTCTTTCCGTATTCTTTTGAAAACTTTTTAATTAACCAAACTTGTTCTTCAATCAAATTTAGCTCAGAATTAAAAATATTTTTAAATAAGACATAAAATTCAAATCATTTAAACGCAATCTAGTTCCTTAATTGAAATTCTTAAACTAGACCTTATTAGTTCTTAGCCTAATTAGTTCCATTATGAATAAAATCTACCCAGAAGCGAATTCTATGTAAATACAAATAAATGGGCATAAAGTAAAATGATCAGACGTCTCTTAAACCATTCTGGGAGCCATTCTCCATATTCTGGAAGAAGACAATTAAGGTGACTTAAAAATGAGGGGAAGGAAACATATCATCATTATATCATTAACATAAAAATTCTTATTCCGTAATTCGACATTTCATTAATGTTAACTGACAAGACAATTCGGCAAACAACTTAAAATAATAAAGTTTCTTACTCAGACGATAACTGCTTCAGATTATGCTAATAAAATCTGGGCTTCTGTATTTTAAATTCAGTGAAACCTTTCATATCGACCAACTCATGCAAACACTACTGAAACTGACCAACATTTATGGCAGGGGTTCTCAACGGGGGGGGGAATTTTATAGTTTCAGAGAGTGAATATAGCCAGGCTTTTATTTACCTGTTAAGCATTTAATTTTAGTTTATTAATATAAAAACTCCTTTTGCTTAAGTTTTGACATTTATTAGCATTTTCTATGCTTTTTATTTGCTCTTCTTAATTTACAAAACATGTTAAAAGTAATCTAAATTTAAATAAATGTATACGCATTTTTCCAGTTCTGGAAAGATGGGGGGGGGAATGATTGTCTAGCCATGACAAAGGGATGCAGGGGTCAAAAACGACTGAGAACCGCTGATTTATGAGATCGTAAGGAAATATCACTTTTTACGATCACAGCTAATCATATTCTCTTGATAGTCGTGATCACCTCCACCGAATGTAGAATTGTGATGGTCAACTTAAGAAGCATTCACAGCACTAACAAGACGAGAAAATACTTTTCCAGGAAATTTCATATTTTAAAGAATGTGATTGTTTTTCATAACATAACTGTTAGTGGTTATGTAAAATTATATATTATTAATATATTATAATTAAATATCTATTAATTAATTATGATCTCAAAATTACCAACTCACTTTACAGAAGAGAATGTTTACTGCAGGCAGTCAATGTGAAAAGTTTCACAGTAAATAATATTAAGTGTTATAATATAGGGAAGGAACCACCTCTTAAAATTAGATTATTCGAAGTGGGGGGGGGTAATAATGTAAGTTCCAGTATTTGTTAAGCTTTGTTAAAAGTAATATTATTGAAACTTCACATTATGTTTTCTCTAATTTGTGCTCTCATGTGCTCTCTCTCTCTCATGTGTGCAGGGCGATTTGTAGTAGTTGAATTGTAAATTATTTAAAGCATCATAAATGTTTTGAACCCTGATGTTCGGCAGTCAGTTGTGAATGGGAGGTAAAAGTTGTTTTGAAACTTCACAAAAATTCAGGATGCAACTGTTTTTAGAAGCACTTAGAAGAAGTGTTGTTTACTGTGCACGCAATTTAGAAGAAGGAATGCTTGCCGGAGTAAATGAAAACTTCTCTTAGCAACTACCTCCTCAAGGCAATTAACTTGAAAGTGATTAATACTTCTGAGAAAACTAAATAACGGTTTTGAACATTACCGATCATCGTTTCCTCTAAGCTAAAACTCCTGTACAACAAAACGAAATCTTCTGAAAGCATGAATACTCATTTAAAATGGTTTCATTGTAATTTAGCGCAGTGAAACTTACACAATACAATTCCATACGATTTTTTAAAAAAAATTACAAGATATTATATTATTATTATCTCTAAATATCAGAGCAGAAGTTGCTTCAGTTGGGTTCTACATAGAATGCTACTGAGCAATAAAAGTTCAATAACAATTTTAAACTAAAAACTCCAGGATTTAAAATAAACAGGAACTACCCAATGTAAATGCCCCGAAATACACCTCCACCTATTCCCCCCCCGAAAAAAAAGCTCAAATTACATAAAATTTTAATCCTTCATCTGGATAATACAAAAATTAAGAAAACAATTCATAATATTTTCACCATGAAACAGTACTGAGAAACTAATCTGAAAGTTGGCACCGCATTTTCTAAAGAAGAGGAGAGGAAAGGAAAAAAAAAAATCTTTTTAACATCATCCAAACACGGAGGACTTAATAGGCATCACAAAAGGTATCATTTCCAATAGCAAGAGAAAATGCTCTTTAAATAGCCTTTCCCTCGCCTTTAAATGAAAGTTCATCTCGCACCTAACCCCCTTTTTACTGCTCCCTGTATTTACTTCGCCTCCTCTTACCATTTCGGTAGTAATCTCTAAGAGTAGGTATTAAGCTGTTTACTACCGGGTCCAGAACCTCTCAGATGGGCTCGAGGGACAGCGGTCAAGCACCGTTGTTTGACCAAACATTTCCCCCGCTCCCGTACGTTTCTTCCTTATTTCCCAGCCATTTATATGGGCAGCGGAGCTGCCTGTAGATTGCCTTTTCCAAGCTTTTCTCTCACTTAGGTCAAATACTATGAATAAGTTTTCAGAACATGGAGTAAAAGCTTTAATATCACGTACAAAGCTTAAATAATCTATATGCTATAAAACTGAAAATCTAAGTATACAATTCTAAGGATACTATTTTCAATAGTATATACTTCTTTTAAAACAGCAACTTTACAAGATGCTGCTAATTATTTCAACACTTTTTATGCTAATTGGCTTTCTTTCAATCGTCAGAAAAATAAAACGTCAGAAAACTGAAAAATAGATAAATAAAACAATAAATGAAAAATTTAAAAAGTAAAAAAGAAATTCTGAAAGCTCTAAGATTTTTAGATTGCGTCCAAAAGGGCGTTTTCTTCCTTCACACATACATACACGTTTCGAAAGCATTTGGGCTAAAAATATTTAGAAATACCTTTAGAATTTCCATTAGACAGTCTCGCGAGCTGGAGATAAAAATATTTTACTCCGTACAGTGTGTTGCCACTGCTTGTTTTGAAATCGTTGAGTTTCTTAATCAGAAATCACTTAAAAAAATGAAATAGATTGTGAGGTTCAATTATTTAAATCTAAAGTTCTAACTCCGAACCCCACGAACACTTAACAAGCGAATAATCGCTTAAGTGTGAACAGAACACGTGAGACTTGAGAAGGGTTTAAAACCCTTTATTATTCAGTATATTTACAATCAGTTCCGACTTGGAACTTTACATAAAGCCGCCACTCGGGCTTGAACTTAAATACTAATAACTTGAACTAAAACTAGCTTAACTAAAGCTCTTAAAGAATATAGCCGAAGCTATCAGAATCTAACTAGTTGGCCCCTAAGTATTAATTAAATCGGCGAAGCTTAGCAAGGGCCTAAGATATGGCCGAGCGTAATAACAGCTAAGAGAGACGTAACCAGAAGGCAAACGCGCGCTAGTCAGGAAATCAGCCTCTCTCTCTTGAAGTCGGTTAAGTCACGACTTAAATAGTACTCATTCTCATTTGCATTATCTGAACTCATTTGCATATCTGAGTTTCTGAAATTACATTCTGGCAGGAAATTGTAAGCTGAAATTAGAATAAGATAGGAAAGATACGAAACTTAAAATAACTGTTAATTAACATAATGTAAACCTTACAAGCTCATAAAACAAATTCGATACTTCAGATTCAGGTTCATAATTGTGGCTCATAATTCAGGTGCTCATAATCGGCGAAAGATTAAAATTCAAAATTTAATGGCTCTAGGTACCATTTCCCCCCACAATGCCAGAATACAGCCTTTTATAGTGATTCGACGAAAAATGCTGTTTCGAGACTAATAGCCCTTCTGGTCTAAACGCCTCTTTGGCCTAAAAATGGAATTCTGCAATAAGATTTAAATATAATGCATTGATACAAGATAATTAAATTCATTGTGCATTCATTGTGCAAATTTCAGAATGAACAGATATTTCTTTTGTAATCGATGCGGACCATGTACCTGCTACAAATGCAATCAGTGTTTCTCCTTCTGCGTAAAATTTAAATGTTGAATTACCCCTTCAGCCACAAGTATGTACATTTTTGAGATCAATGTTATTATTTACAATTCGATCTCTACTGAAAATTGACATGGAATTTTATAACAATAAAGTGGAGCAACAAAACAGTTATTTTGAGAAAGTTGCTACTAGACAAATAAGTAGCTAGAGGGAAAGTTACATTAACAAAAGATAAACTTTCACAGTGTACTCCAATAGATAATAAAAGGTAAGATTATTTAATCGAAAAACGCAATGCTCAAGAATCATTACGGATATCTGTCTATTCACAAAAAAATTAAAATACTCAAACATCAAATGCAACAAAATGAAGGAGGCCAGAACAAATATTTCCATACTTTCCTTTTATCACATCTGCAGGACGTGAGTTTATTACGAATAACAATACTGATACACTTTCACCGACAAAAAGGAACTGAATACAGGAATTCCTAACTAAAACCGAGAAACAAACACATGGAGGCTAAAAATGCTTGTCACTTATGACTCTAATATAATCTAAATACAGATTTCTCTTATGCTTTGACAGTTTAAAATCAATATTTTTTCTTCTGTGTCCAAATATTTCATCAACATATTAAAATTTTTCTCTCAAAAGCTATACTTTCGTTCTGATAAAAGAACTGTATGACGAACTGTAAATGATACGAATCCTGCATGGCGAACAAAATTATATTTTCTCTCTGACAAGCAACTACAATAATAATTTACTGAAGACTGCACGCCACGGAGCAGGCTTCTCTCCTAGAAATCCATGCGGAATGATGCCTGTTCGGTGGAAGAATCTCAGGGTAGGCCCGGCAGACGCAAATTTATTCGTTGTCACTGAAGAGTTTCATAGACAGTGTAGGTTATTGTTGCTTAGTCACCTCTCATAGGAATGCTACGATTATTCGTGTGGAAGGGATTACTTTAGACAGTAATACGCCTTCGTGTGTCAATCGCTAAATGAGTCCATAGTCATACTAAAAGTAGAAATGGAGAGTCCAATGTACTAGGAAAATACCATCGTACCTTTGTGGATATTTCCGTGGAATTATTCCTGAGAATAATGCACAATGATCTTACGTTACCAAATCGTTATGCTATTATGCACAGTTATCACATAAGGTGGTTACTGCACATAGATTATGCACATTATCAATGGCCTTTCCATGGGAATACATGCAACAGTTATTAACAAATTAACACGGATAGCCTCAGTATCTAAGTACTGAATATCTAAGTACCGACATGTTTGAACATAACTGCATAGTGTGAGAGCGGTATATAGCATAACTATACACACATTCGGTATCCATAGTATAAAACAGTATATGAAGAAATTAAATAAAATATTTTAATTAAGTAATCTAATGGAAGAACGTATCAATGATACGGTTGCTGCTTAATCCGTCATCGTTGCCAAAATACATCAGTACAATAATTTGTTGAAAGTATAGCAAAATAGAATAGATATGCCACATGATTTAATTCAAAACAAACTTCCACAGAAGTTTAATATCATATTCCACCCTAGTATCGACTTTCCTCTTTGCAGCGCGGGGGAAAGAATCAGGCTGATATTTCTCAGCTTGTTCCCCACTTATCAGGGCATTTCCAACAGCCTTAAAAATTAATTAAGCTCCTTATACCACCATTAAATCAGAGCATTATATTCATGGCGGCGGACAAGGAATATATCCATTTCATGGTGTTAAAAGGGAACATCATTTTCATCGAAAGCTCGTTCATTAAAAGTCTTAATGGTCCACGCGTAAAGAATGTCTGAAAGTCTTCATAGAAAAGAGGTCCCTCCCACAGCAGCTGGCATTTAAGATATGATAATTTAACTACTTGGAAAACCAAAATGCTATCTCTTTACGTATTTGCTTTAGATCCTAAAATAGCAGAAATACAGTTAAAAGGTTTATATTAAAAATAAATAGAACAAACAGCATACATTAATTTTCTTATTTGGGAATCAGCCAACTTGTTACTTATTGCTTGCTTGATAGGACATTACAGAAAGAATGCATTTATACGAGACGTTATAAAGAAGTCTCAAAGGTATGGATAAAATCCCCGAAAACACCCATGTTGAGACAGAGAGAAAGAGAAACTATGTTTGTTACTTTACGTCTGCTTTAGACACTTGCCAACCTTGCGTATTATAGGAATAGTAGCATATAAAAGCACAACCGCTAATAGTAACGGAACATAATCAGTAAGATGTATAATAATAATAAAATGCAAATTGCTAATATTTCAACACAGAATTTATTCCTTCCCCTCATTTAAGTATGCTCTTTGGGCTTGCAATTTTGGGGAGCGTTCCACCGTGTAACACAGGATATTCTTGCGACATGAAATATACAGGTGGTTATCAAAATAATGAAGTTATTTATCAGTAGTAATGTAACTAACGAATGTGCTTTCTATTTATACAAAAATAATAAATAAGCCAAGCCGCCCAGTTGGGAAAATGGTTAATGATCTCTGCCGTTTCAAAAAGCCCGGGTACGAATCCCAGAGAAGGCATGTATGTAATTGCCTGTTCCTTCATAGGAGGCAATGGTGACACACTTATTAGGTGTCTATCTAATAAAGTGACCACCGCTTCCGGCCTTATTAGAAGCCAAAGCCTATACCGGCTAGTGTCCAGCAGTGGAAAAAATGTATATATAAATCAATCACTCATTTATTTTGCCCGCTAACAGTTTGGATTTTTTATTGTTAGCAGTATAATTAGCTGCATAACTTATGTTGTTTTATACGTAAATTTCAAAATTTCAGACAAGGTTTATCAGCTTGAAGCACCTGTCACTGTAATTTCCAGAGTATACTGAATTCTTCCAGAGCTATGACATCCAGGATTATGATAGCATATAGAGTCCAAGGAAACATCTGTGAAACACATTAATGAATGAAAGAAAAAAAATGCAAGTGAAAGAAACGGACTGAGATTAAAGTAGATTATAACATCGAAAAAAGAAGACAACTGCAGCCAAAGTGATTGCATTCTTCTAAGTGATCGCATCAATTTGCATCTTCAAACAGCAACAATCTTCAGGACAGTTGTAATAACTGTCCTGAAGATTCACAAAATGCTTATAATACAATAGCACTTATTAAGACACTTGTCACAGGTTGAACTCAATATGTTCACCTATGTCGTGCCAAAAGCAAAAGGATTACTCGACTGCCATGTAGAAGAAGTTGTTCGGATACACAGTTCATCATTTTCTCACTGTTCCCCAGAAGAAGACATATTTACTTCATGTGATTCAGACTGTTTCATATTAGCTGTCAAGTACAGACAGAGATTTATCATCATTTAAGCAACCGTTTAATGATTTTTTGAAGGTCCGGTTGCACCGCATTTTTCTATTGTATCAAGGTGAGTGACTAACAAATTTTATGCAAAACTTTTAACCAACCATGTCCATTTGGGGACGTAATCATTGCTTTCTCAAGGAGGTACACTATCTCTGGATGATAATTTTCCCATCCACAATGTAATCATGAAATACATGAAGACAAAACATATTTCCTGACTTGCATGATTCCCTGATTTCAGAATCATCTTCTCTTATGAATGAAGGTAGAAGCTTATATCCATTACAAACATTTCACAGAAATGTCCAACGCTAGTTAGTATTTCATTAGCTGATAATCCATAACTGATATAATTTTATTCTTAATCAAAGTCAGGTGGCATTACATAACGCACACTAAATATTAATATGGAATTTGTTATATTCATAAAAGGTTCTATGTTTACTATTTCCGTTTTTTCATAAATATTTCTGTATTGCAGCTTAAATTACTAAAAGAAAATTACTTTATTACTTTGTTTTGTTCATCATGTAACAGTTATGACGGCTGATTAGGGAATTAGGGATGTCATGGAATCACTAAACAAGTATAACAAGTTAAGTAACATTTGCAATCCAAACGCAGATTTAATTATTTTATTCGCAGCCTCAGAAAATTAAATTTACTTCATATAAGCATTAGGGGGAAAAAATCCCAAAGAAACGAAACCTAGTACAAGCTTAATGCGCAGTGCAACACTTAGGTACATAAACTAATATGTTACATATTTTGTACAGGTATACTCTGCTTTCCGGCGGTTCAATGGTTTGACCTTTTTCATTTATTACCACAAAGCGTGTTCATAAATATAAAGTCATAAAAATGTATGCCTTGCATATGCAAGTTAAAAGACTGTGTCATATCTACTGCCATTCTTAATTCATTACTTCAAAGGAAAAGAAAGAAAAGATGAGCATTTAGACAGTGCAACAGAATGAAACTGTCTCATCTTATCTTATTAATTAATTAAGAATTCGTATTCCACCCACACGGGATATTCTTTATTGACTCTGACTACCGTACCGAAGGGCTCAGGTTCGAATTCTGGAGAAAGCACTGGTGTTTGCTGCAAATGTATAGTGTCTGTGTGACATGGCCGTACTCTAAATATGCGGCGAGCCGAAAGTCCTCTTGAGCGGTTACCGTCCCCCCGTCTGCTGTCTTTCAAAACTGAGGGCGGAACTGATCTAAAATCGAGTTGTTACCTATATGGTGTTGAAGGCTTTTGCCAACGACAGGAGTATTTGACCCCTTGCCACAATGAAATGTCGTGGGCTTGTGCTGACTATTGTCAAACAGATTGGTAACAACTGGTCCCAAGAATTATTAAGTGGACTATAAATTAATCTAACTAATTAACATACTAAACTATAATATTTCATCATCTTTATTTTACTCATTTGTGGAAGACACTCTGGGAAGCACACTCACTATGCTTCGCCATTGAAGACTTCCAAAAAGGTAACAACATTCTTTCGTAACAAAGGGATTTAACAACAACAACAACAGCAGAATAAGTATGTATGCATGTTACTCATATTGTAAAAAAACAGCGGAACCTAAAGCCACCAAACTCTGATCATACATAGTCCTCCACCTAACATATGCATCTAGAAGTTCGAATAGAAGCTCGAATTTTGGATTTCAATTAAAAAAAATATTTGTTTATTAACTTACGTTTTGACGTTTTGTGTCTCTACCTTAATGAAATTTCTAGTAACAAAATCAGGGATTTTAAACGAAATTTGTTGTCATTGCCCGAAATAAAATATTTTTATCTTCAGTGAATTCTCATTCGTCAAAGGGTAAGATGCTTAATTTTTCGTTCAAATTTTATGTTTGTTATTTATTAACAAGCTAATGATTAAAAACCAATAAATGCAGTTTTTAATTTCTATTATTATTTACTACTAACTGGATCCTCGAATTATACTAGCTAGCGGTTAGTTGAATTCAAAATTTAAAAATATTTAAATTCAGGAATGGAATGATACATGTTTCCACGCGTTATACGTGTTGTCTATCTCAGTTATATCCGTTAAATAGTTTATTTCTTTCATACACTTAGAGCAAATCTCTCCCCCTCTTTTTTTTCGGGAAGAGGGGAGAAAGAAAATGGTTCCACTGGTATATGTACAAAAGTATCTTCACTAATATTGCAATGCCTAGCAGCTTTATTAGGGACTATTTCTAACAGCTAGATGAGCTTTACACTATCTAAAAAAGGGTTAGCTCTCTCTAAAGATTATTCTTATTGTCTCATGCTGCTTTGATCCATGCTTTTCGCTTGATTCTTTATAAAATAAGGGAATTTATTTAATTCAAGGAAACCCTCTCCTTAACAAATTTTGATTAGGAGCTTAATGATCGGCTAAATATAAGATAAATGGTATTTCAAGGAATAAAGATACTTCACATACACATTTAGAACATAAGCATACATCATTCAAATTTACTGAAACCGGATTTTGTACTCCAAAGATTTTTAGTTTAGCAAAGCTATCGAATTTAAAAATTTTCGTTAGTATGAGGTGTATTTCTGGTTTATGAAGTTTGGAGCTACGAAATGAAATAATAATTAAGATATAATTTTTTGCTTTTTCTCAAACATGATAAATGAAGCATTCTTTGTTCCGTTAAGAATTCATCTACCCCAAAAATCTGAAAATAAATATCACACTTCATTAACTAACAACTAATAACCATTTTATAAATATGCAATCTTCTAAGGTTAATCTGCCACTATGTTTCATTAATTATAATGATGATACACGAGCCTTTTGCTCCTATTATAAAGCTTAATAATATCACCTATTATTAAGATATTATTATAATATCACCTTATTAATAATATCACCTATTATTAAGAAATGTATTCCTAAGCTTATAATATATCTAAATTCCCAAGTTTAATAATATCTCTTGGCTCCTATTATTGTGCTCCTGTCATTAATAATTAAGCTCCTTTTATTGTGCTTAATAATATAGTTCTTATGCTATATTATTAAGCATCACAAATCTTAAACATTTCTCCCCCCCCTGAATGGCAGTTTCTCAACAGACTTGGGCTTGGCCACTATTAAGGCCAGAAGTGGTGGTCATTTTGTTATGGAGGCACCTAATAGGTGGGCGACCTTCGAACCCCGGGCGCGTAATAGCAAACCGCACATTGAGTTGATCAATGTTAACGAATTTCGCTTACTGCGCATGCTCAATAGTGTACCGTTGGCGTGGGAGAAAATACTAGCCAATAAAAATAAACAACCCTACACAAGCTTGTTCGTCATGTAGGCCTTAGCGACTCTTTACGCCTGCAATACTATGGACACTTTTTTTGTGCTTATTACACTTGCTTCTGTTTCATTTCATTTTGGTTTATTTTGTTCATAAACATTGCATTTAATATCATTTATTTCCAATAATTTTTTTTGGCTTTGATCCAGTAATTCAAACTATATATGTTCCTTAAGTTGTTAAAGTATTTATGAATGGAACGCATGGTAAATAATCGATTGCGTTTATTCCTCAGAAGTACAATCAATAAACAACATCATGTAATGTTTCCTGTTTTGTAACCCTTCTCAAACGAAAATTTGGGGAGTTTACGATTGATATTTACACCTAAGTAATGAGGCAACGTACAACCTAACAAGCTTTAAAACCTTGAACTGTTTACGTCCAGATAACAGAACATCAACCACATACCACATTTTTCTTCTTTTAAAATTACGCCAAAGTCGTAACTGCGCCAAATTCTCTTCTGAGCATGCGCAGTGTGCGTAATTCGTTTAACATTGTTCAACTGAATGTGTGGTCTGCCATTACGCAACCCGGGCCCTTTGGTATCGCAGTAGGCTTCCCTAACCACTATACTGACTGGGCGGTAAAATTTATTTAGGCATGTATTTAGGCATGTGAATATATATGTATCTTCTTCACAGTCTATCTGTAGCCGCCGTATGTTCTTATGTATCATGTATCTAGGCAATAGAAATAAAGGTGGACCGATTATCCGTATTGGTAGAGGGGTGGTGCTCACGTCCTCCGTCGAAGTTGTTAAATATTTATGAATGGAACGCATGGTAAATAATCGATTGCGTTTATTCCTCAGAAGTACAATCAATAAACAACATCATGTAATGTTTCCTGTTTTGTAACCCTTCTCAAACGAAAATTTGGGGAGTTTACGATTGATATTTACACCTAAGTAATGAGGCAACGTACAACCTAACAAGCTTTAAAACCTTGAACTGTTTACGTCCAGATAACAGAACATCAACCACATACCACATTTTTCTTCTTTTAAAATTACGCCAAAGTCGTAACTGCGCCAAATTCTCTTCTGAGCATGCGCAGTGTGCGTAATTCGTTTAACATTGTTCAACTGAATGTGTGGTCTGCCATTACGCAACCCGGGCCCTTTGGTATCGCAGTAGGCTTCCCTAACCACTATACTGACTGGGCGGTAAAATTTATTTAGGCATGTATTTAGGCATGTGAATATATATGTATCTTCTTCACAGTCTATCTGTAGCCGCCGTATGTTCTTATGTATCATGTATCTAGGCAATAGAAATAAAGGTGGACCGATTATCCGTATTGGTAGAGGGGTGGTGCTCACGTCCTCCGTCGCATGTCGCATGTAGGCAGGTATTTTAATATAATCTGTACGTACATATGGTGACCTAAGCGATGTGATGTTCAGAACCGATGCTCGTTTATGTTCTAAAAATACTGCTGATTCATACGGATAATCATCTACGGAAGGCAATCTCTTGGTAGATGTCACGGTATGCTGGCACTCTGTGATATTCTGCAGAAGTGGTCGCTTTAGAGATGTGATATTCAGAACCGATGCTAATTTGTGTACTAAAGAATACTGTTCATTCACATGGATAACTTTTTCGCAAGGAAATCTCTTGTTAGGTTTTCACTGTATGCTAGTTGTACAGGCAAAATGTTTTTTGAACAAGACGGTGAATTTTTTTAATCAAATTTTTAAGTGAAATTAGGTTTTCAATACATAAATGCTGCAGTGATTCTTCTTACAGATAACTTTAATGTTAACGACCTAAACCTTTAACAGATGTAATCATATGACGTCATATTCCATTAAAGCTATCAGAAGTCAGCTGTCTAAAATGATCCTACTTTCAACATTGGAATTGCGATTCAAATGACTAAAATCCAATTACCATTCGCGATATTTTCCTTTAAGTCAACAACTACAGGATCTTTTATTGAGCATTACGCTTAATAAAAAGTCAATAGTCTGGCCAAGTTTCTTCAGAATTGAGTAGAAACATCTGCTTGAATATAAATAGCAGAGCTATGCTCGAAGAAATAGCTGTTTCCCAATCTGGTCGTGTAAGAAAGGCAGAAGAAAATGTTTCAGTGAAAGAGGGTTTTTAAATGTAAATTTATTGATAAAAAAAGTTAGTAAATGTTAAAAACATCCTATGATTGATATGATTTTTTAATTTTTTTAAAAATGTAATATGCTTGCATAAATAGTTCCATTTGGTCAATATTTTAATCTTAGTTTAATAAACATAAAATATGTGTTTTTGTTTTGCACAAATAAAAAATTTAGTTTAATTTTAGCTCAGTAAAATATAAACTATATTATATTTTATTTTTGGAGAGTAAAATATTAATTTTAATGCTTTATTTTAATAGAAATGGCTTTATTTAAGTAACTAAAAACAATTTTTTTTCTTAATTTTGCCAAGAAAAAGTATCCTTATTTTATGGAACATAAAAAACTAACGTTTATTGGTTCACGATTAAATTTCCATAATTTAAAATTTAAATTAGCTTTATATGAATGAGATAATGCTTTGGTATCTGTTAAATTCTTATTTTATGGAAGTTATAATATTTTTAAAAATATTCTTTGTTAAAATGAGGTACAATAAATGATAAAACAAATTCCATTACGAAGAAGATGAGAACGGCCCTTTAAATTACAGTTAATGAATGCCAATTCTCTTCACTTTTCACTTATACATTATAAAGTTAAATTTATTATTAAGTTTATTATTAAGTTTATTATTAAGTTAAATGTAATGCTGTGCATAAAAGGATTGCAGTTCAAATGAGAAAAACTTTTCACAAGTCAAAAATTAAATTATATTTAAAAATAATTCATCTTAATAAAAATTTATGAACTAAAAATTAATTATAGACAAAAAATTGAAAATAGTACACGAATCAAATTGCAAATACGGAGAGGATACACAAACAGAAAAACAACTTGAAACATAAAAGAAATTTACTTTAGAAGTACAAGTTCTGAGTATGAAATAAAATAATGCTACTGTTGTACCTAAACTTCTCTGACGACTAAGGAAAATCCTCATTTATTTTAAAATATTAATTTTTTTAACATCCACTTAATTGCTATACTGAGTAATTTTTTGTTACCTTGTTTGTGCATCATTCCAAATATTTCTTTTTAATACACTGTTTTAATTTTTAATTAGCCCTGGAACTTTTAGTTAAGTCGAAGTTTCTTTTCATTAGAGTAAAGAATTAAATTACTTTTAAATCCTTTTTTTCCTCTCACTTACCCCTAATTCGTTTTAAGTATAAATTTTGTGCAATGTGCTTTCAAGAAATATTTCACTTAAGTGCTCAACTCAGCAAAAGAGCGTGCAAGCAATGTATAGTTCGCCAAAATAAATGCATTCATAAACTCGGAAGGAGGTAGTTTACCTGTTTGGCGAAGACTGCGATGTCTTCGTTGAAAGATTCCGACGAGCAGACGTCTCCCCCTGCGATTCCAGGTTCCCTGGGGGTGCACGTGGCCAACTCGCACTTTTCGAAGATCAACGCCAGCAGAGGGAACAGAGGATGCCTGCAAATGATTAGGAAAAGAAGCAGCAATCAGCATTAAAGATAAAGATAAAAAAATGGTTCAAGAGGATGAATTTTTTTCTAATGATATCGCGAATGATAGCAGACGCTTTGAATAATTCATCGATATAATTAAGTGAGGAGTGTTCCTGCTGCACCCAAGACGGTTTTTTGAGACCAACCGCTTATATCCCATTGAGAATACGTCTTATCAGTATAATCGCATTGTCTTTAAAGATCTTCAATGAATGCTTCATTATAAATGAGCAATAAAAACCGAAGTTTCCTATTAATGTAGGTGCGATTTGAATTAGTAAAATAAAAGACCAACTATGAATAAAGAAGCGCTATTCATTAGTCATGACGCAACGGAAAAAATAAAAGTAAAAAAGTTTATTAAAAATTACAGAGAACTGGGAAGCATTACGCACTGATCTCGAAGCGAAGAAAATCGCTATGTAACGCCTATCAATTGAATTCACCTACATGATGATAGACAAAAAGACCATGCAGTTGCATAGAACAGAACTCAAGCTATTTGGACTTCGTTTTTCCAGAACTTGAATTTCTCAGACAGTTTGTTCTTATTTCTAAGCCGAGTGAAATTAACACTTATTCCGAATTTTCGAATTTTTAACTTTTCTTTGATTTAAATACCATAAAAAGAATAATATTGCTTATTACATATATTTTAAGGAAATATTAAATTAATTTGAGAACTTAAATTTTTCTACTATTTTTGACAAGTACTGCGTAACCTATAAATGGCAATATTTTTTTAGTTTAAATCTTGGTGCGATGGTTGTCTGCTACGGGAAGGCTGCCTTCGTGGAGAACTTTTTAAGCAAACTGACTCATATCCACTCTATATGTGATGATAACCATGAAAATGTTCATACACTTAATCCATTCATTGGAAAGAATTCAGTGCTTTTTTTTAATCCATTAGGTCAATATTTTAATCTTAGTTTGATAAACATAAAATATGTGTCTTCGTTTTGCACAAATAAAAAACGTAGTTTAATTTTTAATTCAGTAAAATATAAATTATATTATACTTTATTTTTGGAGAGTAAAATCTTAATTTTAATGCTTTATTTTAATAGAAATGTAGTTTAATTTTGGTTCAGTAAAATATACTCTATATTATATTTTATTTTCTGAGAGTAAAATATTAATTTTAATGCTTTATTTTGGTAGAAATGAAGTTTAATTTTAGTTCAGTACAATATACTCTATATTATATTTTATTTTTGGAGAGTAAAATATTAATTTTAATGCTTTATTTTAGTAGAAATGTAGTTTAATTTTCAGTAAAATATAAACTATATTATATTTTACTTTCTGAGAGTAAAATATTAATTTTAATGCTTTATTTTAGTAGAAATGTAGTTTAATTTTAGTTCAGTACAATATACTCTATATTATATTTTATTTTTGGAGAGTAAAATGTTAATTTTAATGCTTTATTTTAGTAGAAATGTAGTTTAATTTTCAGTAAAATATGAATTATATTATATATTATTTTTGGAGTGTAAAATATTAATTTTAATGCTTTATTTTACTAGAAATGTAGTTTAATTTTCAGTAAAATGTACTCTATATTATATTTTACATTTGGAGAGTAAAATGTTAATTTTAATGCTTTATTTTAGTAGAAATGGCTTTATTTAAGTAAATAAAAACAACTGTTTTGCTTAATTTTGTTGAGAAAAGTATCCTTATTTTATGGAATATAAAACACTAACGTTTATTTGTTCACGATAAAATTTCTATAATTTAAAATTTAAATTAGCTTTATATGAATGAGATAATGTTTTTGTATCTGTTAAATTCTTATTTTATGGAAGTTACAATATTTTTAAAAATATTCTTGTTGAAATGAGGTACGATAAATAATAAAACAAATTCCATTATTTACATTTTAAGTTTGCGTGTGTTTAGAATAAAGAGGGAAAATAATAATAATAATATGGAGTTTGTGGAGAATTAGATAACTGGAATTTTGCTGAATCCCCCACCTTCCTAAATGGGTTGCAGTCCCAATTTTCTGCACATTTGGAATTTTATTGCACTTATTAAAATTAGCCTACCTCTGACATTAAAATTTCGGTCTAAAACGCTTTGCATGGAATTATTCTCTTGATAAAGTTAAAAATAATTAATTAAGTTAAAAATAAGATTTTGTTTGGCAATCAATTGTTTGCCAACTATTATGATGGTTATCAGAGTGAAGTAGAAAATTTTAATAAACTGAAGTACTTCTGCAAATATGAGGTTTATCCTGTGAATTGAGTACGTTAAAGTAAGCTTTAGAACTATGTTTAGATACAGTTATAGACAAGTACTGTAGTTTTATAGATTCAAATTTCCAGAGGTTTCTGATGTGCAGTTAAAATGTATGATTAGGAAAAACATATGTCTTTAAATGGATTATTTTTTACCCATATAAGAAATGTATGTATTTTAAGATTAAAGATTAGATGTATTTTCAGTATGTCGGATTTAATACAGCATATAAATCAGTTCTCGAAATAAAATGCAAAAATAAATAAACTACTC
>KK119467.1:1306331-1319842 GCA_000611955.2 Stegodyphus mimosarum
ATTAATCATGAATTCTACCAAAAACAAGAACCGTAGCAATTTAAGGCTTATAAAAATTTACTTTTTTTATAACGGAAAAATAAAAATGAATTTTGGCTAATGTAATCTTTTCATTTACAGACACATACACATTTCGAGAGCATTTGGGCTAACGCTACTTTGTGCTAAATGTATTTAAAAACAGCATATCTTTAGAATTTCCGTTAGAAAGCCTTGCGTGCTGTAGAAAAAAAAAATGTTCTATTCCCTACAGTGTTGCCACTGCTCACTTTGAAATAGCTGAGTTTTTTAATGAAAAATTCGTTAAATTTTTAAAGGAATACGAAATAAATAATAAAACAAATTCAAAATTTAGGCTTCCCAAGGGCCCATGTTCGCCTGGAGGAGTATATTATTCAAAATTTGATGACTCTAGATACCGTTTTTTTTCACAATGCGAGAAACATACATACATACATTCATTAAATTTCTTCATTATTTAGTTTCTTTAAATGCAGGGCGAAAATACATGGTGGCAACAATCTGAAAAATGATTCAGCGCTTTTAGTAATTCAAAGCAAAATGCCGTTTTGAGACTAACAGCCGTTCTGGGCAAAAAATATTTACTCATAGTTATGAATGATAGGTAAACTAAATAAAAAACCTGAATTAGGCAAACCGAAATATGATAAAATGGCCAACAAGAAAAGGAACCTTGTATTAAAGCTAAAATAATACTGACCTCTGCCAAATAATCTGAATGACTGAAATTCTGCACATTAAAAAGTTTACAGATTATTAGTGCAGATAACAGCATATGACAGAAGCGCTAAGAAAAGTTTTTCCGTATTTTAAATTTAACAACCCGTTTACTTTTTGTAAATCTGCGAAAGCATCAAATATGTATTTTATTCAAGCACGAATATTATGCTTGTAAAATATTCATTTATTTTAAGTAACCAGTTATTTTATGTTCAATAACTATACTGTCATTTCTCCCTTGACTGCCAGAATGTAAATTTTAGTTCACGCACATTTACATGACGCAGAAAGATGGAGTATTTAAATGGAAGTTTTAGACTGGATAGATAGAGCATGTTCCGCCTACTAAAGACCACGTTACTAGTTCATATTCTACGTTAGCAGTGTGTCTTCGACGTTGCTTTATTCTTGCCAATAATGCATTTTCACGCTGGTATAGGTTTGAGCCAATTTGCGAGCTACATTTTTTATTTTTGATTCTGCAACCTTTGGCTAATTTACAGCATTTAGTTAACCTGAAATTCCTTACTTTTGAGTTACGACGAAAGTGCTCGCTGGTTTTGTAAGCATGTAAGGACAAGAAGTAACTTCTGTTCATTTAGAGTTCTGAATAAAAGGGCTTTTACACCCTTCTTACGTTTCACGTTTCTTACTAGAATAGAGATCAGTCGCTTAGATTCCTTCAGAGTCTTCACTTAGTGTACGTTTCCTAACAGAGTGAGACGCTACACGCTTAAATACAGGGTGTCTCAGAATCATTTCCCTGATTAAAAATATTCATAAGGCATAAAATATGGCACGGCAAATACTTTTTGTCTTGAACTAACCGCATGTAACATATTCAAGTTTTTGTGTACATAATTAATAAATTCCTACATGTGATCCTTTCGCTGTCCGAAGGATATTCAGGCGATATTCTAATTCCATCCATGTGTTGGTCAACATTACGTGAGGGATCGATGTTATGATTTCAGTAATTCTGCATCGTGCTGTTACGATGTGGTTCATTGGTGTTCGGTAAACCTGGTCCTTGACATAACCCCTAAGAACGAAATCCAGTGGTGTTATGTCCAGTGATCGTGGAGGCCATTTTATGAGACCATCACATTCGATCATCTTCCAAATAGGGACAGACAACTAACGCCCAATAATGTTGCGCACCATCTTGTTGGAAAATTAAGCCCGGAATGTCCTGAATCTGTGGCACAACAAATAACTGCAAAATATCAAGATATGTATTGGCTATGGTCGTCTTTTTACTGAAGAAAAAAGGTCCTACTATTTTCCTGTGCATAAGACAGCACCACAGGTTCAGCTTAGAGCTGTCTGTGAGAGTTTCAAACAGAGAGTGGAGATTCTCGCACCCCGAGATTCTAGCATTGTTTCCGGTGACACGACCTTCTAAGTTTCTACTGTCTATCTGCTGTGTAGAATCTGGAGAAATAGTGATTGCACCGAAGAAGGGTTAAAAATACTCTTTATTAAACTCTTTAAATTATTTACAATGCACCAACTTGACGCTAACATGCTACGCCTCAACTTGGGCAGTAACTGAAACAGTAGAATCAAAACTGAAAATTGGAGATATTCACAAGTAGTAGAATTAAACTACAGGGTTCATGCAGTCCTGTTTCCTACAGCGCGTAGACGAGTCTAGTGGCAGCAAGATAATAGCTATTAAGCCACGTCTAACCAGCAATAACTGCTAAGCGGAAGATTGCTTACACCCACGCATAGACTCTCTCTAACTTTCCCTAATATTTAAAGTTTTTCTCCCATTGGTAGAATTTGCATTTCTTACGCGCGCTACCAAATTTAAATATTCTGGCACTGACAATTAGGGGAATGAAGGCTTATAGGAAAGTAACTTAAAATTAAATTTAACTGGTTATTTAAAATAAATATAAATCCCTGCAACCTCATCTGAGAAAAGGACACGTTTCAAGTAGTCAGCATCGTTCTCAGTTTCACACAGCATGGCAACAGCAAATTCATAACGAGTACTGTAATTCATCAAACAAAATAACACTAAGTATGTAACCAAAACTTGAATATGTTACATGGCAATTCAAGACAACAAGTACCTATGTATGTGCCATATTTTGTACCTTATGAATATTTGTAATGAGGGAAAGAAATTCTGGAATACCCTATGTTATAAATCAAAGAAATTCTGGAATACCCTATGTTATAAATCAAAGAAGTCCTTCCATAATATAGCAACAAAAAAGACGTCCATAACCTTTTTATTTTCTAAGCTTCCTCCCAGGTGACGAATTGCATCATGTTATTTGTAAAAGGTTTCGACAATAATTAACAATGCACTTTTATTTCTTACAATAAATATCAAATTTCATTTTTCGCTATAAAACGCTAAAATTTAATTTTGGTTGATTCAGTTACGTAATGTGATTAAAAATGATTCTTTTTTCTTTGAATCTACGACGACAACCAATGAAAAAGCGTTAAAAAACAAAAGCTATTATGCTACGCGTAGAGAGACTAAATTGTAACACAGATATGAGGTGAAAACGAATCTTATCTGCGTTTCTTATGATAAAAAATTAAATGTATGCCGTTGCCAAGACGGTCATACGTCACTAGATACCATACACTGGGTTTGTTTGTTCTTAGCGCAGGAATTCCGAAAAAAGTTGCGAAATGAAGGCTTATCGATAGAGAGGACATGAAAAGCATACTTGTTTCCTATCCAGTTTTGCAATCAATATCCATCTATTTTCTAAATGCATAACACTTCTAAGTTAGTTTACTCATTCAGTACTTTGTGTGAATCCTTGCAACTCGAAATGAAGGTTCCTCTTTAATTTTTATTATCCCTCTTTACTCGCATTTAAAGAAAAACGTTAAATTATTGCATACTAGGAAAATTTTAACAAATTATTTCAACAGTGCCCATCCAAAAAATTATTCAAAGGCATCGTAGCAAAGAAAGGTAATTGTAAATATTCTTGAAAATGCCCTTGGTATTTTTACACGGGATCTAAACAGAATATTTTCCGACCAGAAACAGAAATATGACAGATTTTCAGCACACATCAATGGCTGTTCCGTTTTTTGGGAAAAAATTAAGTGATTTATTTTTAATAAAATTATATATATATAAATGCATGTTCTTTTCATTTTAATGGCGACGATCTCTTATTTGAAAGTACGTGGAATTAAATTCACAGCCCCGTAGTCAAGTTGATTTTCCCGCCTTTTCTACACGTACAGTTATTGAATGTTCTAGAAATATTTAAAGCGAACTGGATTGGCTGACGTCATTTCTTGGAAGCTCCGCCTTTCCAGAGATTTATGAAAGGACTCGCAAAGGAATATTGAGGGGTCTTTTTCATTAATGTAACGATGGAGTAAACTTCAATACAAAAAGTTATTAGCTGTTCTTTTTTATTTACTCCGGGGATCTGATTTTTGTAACTGCTGTTTTTCATGCAAATTAATAAATGGATCCTGTTTTTTCTTTAAGCTTATCGTCTGATACTTTGAGCTCCGACTACATTTGGTACATCACATATATATATGGAAAAGCGACACACATTAATTTCTTTTTACAATCCATAATCGCTTGAAAATGCTTATTTGTTTTCTTACAGTGGTGGGATGAATTCGAAATTATCTGTAGCTCAACTATGAAAAAGTTCTCGAATCTTTCAAATATCTCATAAAATAATAATAAAAGTTTTACTTCATATTAAAGAGTTTCAATAGAAAAAATCGTTTAATCAAGAAGAAATTTAAGACGAATATTTATTAAGAAAACATAAATGAAATTTAACTAATGAAAATTTTACTAAATATAATGATTACAACTCTTAAATCTTAAGGTTTATTTTTTCAGCATAATTTCGCATAAAATACTTGAATAGCACAGCAACATTTTAAATCTTAGCTAGCAAATCAGCAGAAATATTATTCATTTATAAATCGATAAACTAATAAATAATGAAATACTTTATCCGAAAACTATTCAAATTGTATAAATTTATAGCATCTAAAAAGATGACACTATAATATTCAATAATACAATTTAATAACAATATAAGTTATAGTATCATTATAGGCATCGACAATACTGTTGTAAAGGAGAATTATGAAAACACTGAAATAACTCAGATCTAGAATTGATCTGATCTCTTAATGTCAACACGCAGAAAAAGAATTACGTGCTATCGGGACTATTCACCTCAGGCATATGCATATGCGATTAACTTAACTACATGAAGATCTCGGCTCTGTGACTTACTAAATCATTCCTAATCTACCAGAACATCAAATTAGTCACTAGTAAGATTCTAATATAAAAGAATTTGTTCCGGAAGAGTGCAAATCATCAAGCCTAACGAAATCCACCGGTGTGATTGGGATACAGTTAGTTTCAGCATTCAATATGGCAACAGATTACTGTCCAATTTAGAGCACAAATATTCCTTGAAAACTTACCTAAATTCTCGTAAGAGTTAATATACTTCAAAACAATGAGTTATACATAGCAGTTTCTAACTTAAACAATTAATCTTTTGTGGTAAAAATAATGAAATGGCAATAGTATTTTTAGATTAGATAGTTTAAGGATATCGCACATGTTACATTCTGATTAAAATAGTTGGATTCTTAGATTCTCAAAAACTCCCATAAAGCAATAGTTCTACCTTTCTGCAGTTTGATAATTTTCAACTAATATCAAATTATTTCCTTACTGAAAATTCATGAAAAGTCTTTAACCCTCTAACGGCAAGGCCGTACATACGGCCTAGAATATTTTCGTGGTATCTGTACGAACGTAAATATGCGTGCATATTAAAATATGTGTGTCAAAGAAATTAAGGCAATATATTAAAAGTACATAAATCCAGATATAAAATGCCAGGAAATTTTTTACATTAAAGCAAGAAAATAAATTTATCTGGTAGTAGTTTTGGGAAATTTATGCTTTCTTAGCGAAAACCCTGGCCTGTCAGAGGGTTAATAAACCTCCTTGCATTTACTTTTCATAAACTGTTTTTGCGCTAAGATTTTCTTAAACACCTGTTTGTAATAAAAATACGAAAACATAGGATCATCAAGTCATCAAAATTTTCGAAGCAGGAATAGAGTATACAGTCATCAGGTTTTTCAAAGCAGGAAACATGCACTGCCTTCGAAAACTCGAACTTCTGACTGCTGGTAAACGTGCTTTTCAATTACACCACGAAGGCAAGCGGTAATACGAGCTAGTTTAGCTTAGAAAGTCGTCCACGAAGGTATCCCTCCCCTTAGGCAGATAGCCTTTGCATTCTTTGCTACAATTAATTAAACTAAACTAAACTAAACCCCTAATGCTAGGCTAATGTGTGAATCTAGTTCTGCTGTTCTGGAAGCCACAATCTTAGAAAGCACCATATAACTGCTTCAGAAGATATGACTTATTGCTGGCGGACTTACACTGCAGTAATAAACCCATAAAATTTTGCGTGGTGAAATCAAAATGCGGCCATTAGTTTAGTCCAACTTTGTTGTTCTGCGACATATAAGACCTATAAGTAATTTCAGACATTTAAATATGAAGAGTCAAAACTGAGGTGAAAACATGAATAAATTTATATAAAGTCTTACAGAAAGAGGCAGAGTTTGATGAATTTATTATAAGATTAAAAATGGAGACAGCAGAGAGATGGCCCTCCTAAATTTTAATAAATCCTTCGTTTGACATTTTCCGTTATTAAAAAACGGAATTTTTATTTATTTTATTATTTATTAGTCCAAAGGGGCTGTGTCTCTGAAGGACTATTGCTTTCGTTTTGCGATTTTGCGTCGGAAATATCAAAAGTCTGAATCACTTTTCAAACTGTTGTCACCAAATCTTGCAGCCCTGTATTATATTTAAAGAAATTAAATAATGAAGAATGTGCATAAATACATGTATGTTTCTCGCATTGTGATAAAACGACGGTACCTAAAGTCGTCGAATTTTGAATGACGTAATCCTGCTGCGAATATGGTCATCTGGAAGCCCAAATTTGAAATTTGTTTTATTATCGATTTCATATTTTGTAAAACTTTAACGAATTTTTTATTAACAAAAAACAAACTCGAGGATTTCAAAGCGAGCAATGGCAACGTTGTATAGAAAAAACATTTTTATTTCCAGAACATGAGACTGTGTATAGGAAATTCTAAAGATATGCTCAGTTTAAAATTATTTTGCGATATTGTTCTTGTAACTGATGA
Source organism: Stegodyphus mimosarum (assembly GCA_000611955.2). Taxonomy (NCBI): domain Eukaryota; kingdom Metazoa; phylum Arthropoda; class Arachnida; order Araneae; family Eresidae; genus Stegodyphus; species Stegodyphus mimosarum. The sequence goes on from KK119467.1 coordinate 1,313,301, forward strand.
TTATGGTTTAAGTGCGAAGAACGTGACATTTAATAAATAAAGGTAACACACAAAATGTTAAACAAAAGTTCCTTTGGACGTAATTTAAAATCTGAAACCTTTCAAGTTTTCTTTTTATATATATATATTTACATTTATTACTAAACTTTATTCATTGAATTAAAGCAGGGAAAAGATATCGATGCAGCTTTTTCAAAATACCGTTTTAGGAATTTGTTTTACTTTTAGCTTAAATTTTTTAATTCCTTCTAATGACTTTGGGGAGAAGGTGAAAAGGGTTTTGAGAATTGTTATAACTGCTCATATCGTAGTTTACAGATCTTTTCTACATCTGAAATTTACACAGCAATCAGAATTCGGTTATTGATTATTTAAGATCTTAATTTATATTGATGTAAGAATGATTATCATTAGTCTTTTCGAAAAGCGTTTCAGACAGAAACTCATTGATTATAAACGACCAACTAACTATACACATGCAGAAAAAAAGAAAGCATTTTTAAGATTAAGAAAATTTGATCCAGAGCCGGTAGAAAAACATTTGTACGTTGGAATGCTTCGCTTCTCAACTCTTTACTGAGAATGCCACACAGACATCATTATATGCTTAGAGAAAGATCCCTATCTGGCTACTACAGTGACGTCAAAAAGCCACAACTATGTTAGATTAATTCACGGTATCGTCCATCTGACGTCAAGGTCACCCAAAATAGAATTTTACAACAAAGGAAAAATTTGTATCAGTTTTCCCTATTTAGTCAAAATGAAACATTTTCCTTATTTTAAAAAGAATAATTCATATTGTTGAGATGAAAAAACGCAAAGAACACAGCTTGATTTTCGGGACTTAATGACATTTTGAATTGATAAGAAGACAAATTGCGCACCATTGCATTCAACACGATAATGTTTTAAAATACAAAATGCTTAGAAAAATCAGAACTAAACGAACTCAAAATTTTAATTTCTTGAGCCTAACAATGTTAATGCTGTCTTTGAACTAAATGACTTCTCAAAACATTTAAGAAAAAAAGTTGGTTAAAATTTAGTTTCAAGTATACATATCAAAAACTGAAAAATTCGTAAAATTGATTCCATCTAGAGCGAAAGATTTTAAAACACTCAGACATTTCTCATGAAATGGCTGAAAATGTTGTTCAAAACACGACTCTAACAACGAGTCGGTTGCAATTGCTGCAATTCCTTTGAAATTTTTCTCTATTTTTAGAAAAAAAAAATCCTCTTACTATTCATATAAAAAAAGCAAAATTAAAATCTGAAAGATTTCAGATTTTAAATTACGCCCAAAGGCGCGTTTTTTTAACGTTTCGTGTGCTATCTTTTTTTATTAAATATCATGTACTACGTACTCAAACCATAAAATTCAGTTCAAAATCAATATCGCAAAATCATTTTAAGATGAACATATCTTTAGAATTTCGGTAAGTCTCGTGCGCTGGAGATAAAAATGTTTTTTTTTTTCCGTACAGTGTTGACATTGCTCGCTTTGAAATCATTTAGTTTGTTAATCAAAAATTCGTTGAAATGTTACAAAACATAAAATCGATAATAAAGCAAATTTCAAATTCAAAATTAGGGCTTCCAGATGCCCATATTCGCAGTAGGATTACGTCATTCAAAATTCGATGGCTTATCACAATGCGAGAAACATGCATACATTTATGCAGATTTTTCATTTTTTTTAAATTTAATGCAGAGCGATAACATTTAGTGGCAACGATTTGAAAAGTGAAACGGGCATTCAGAGTGAATCGACGCAAAACCGCAAAACGAAAGTAATAGTCCTTCGAGACTAAATCCCTTTGGACTAATAAACATTTCTAACAATTTTTAATAAAATCATTATTGCTGGTAAAGAAAAAACATAACAATAATACCCAAGTCGATGTACTACAACACATAAAATAATTCCTCACAATCAATCTAAACATAATCATCGATTTACAAGCCGATAGCCTCTAAATCAGAGGCAATAGTTTACATTCTTTTTAATGTGGCAACACAATGGCATGTGCAACCAAACTGCATTACTTTGAAACATCATTAATCAAACTTTGATTAATAAGAATAATCCCCGAAAACATATTATATACTATAAAAAATTGTTAATAAGTAAAGATACGTATGAAGGAACAGGTTGTTTACAAGGTATTACTTCAGATCTAGCCAATTTCTGGAAAGATTTTGAGTAAAGTACGTTATATACAACTGGAGATATAAGATGGAAAAATGACAAGATTTTTCAGAGTAATAGACGAAAATTATGACCTGACACATTTCTAGAACGCGATTCACACTTTGAGAACCATTGGATTAAAAAGCATTTGAGAAAAGTGTGTTAAATTAATATATAACTTTCAAAAATGGATTAAAAATTCAAGTACTACAAAATTTTCACTTATACAATACTCGAATACAATTTCCACATATTTAGGAACTGATTTTCTTTCATACACACAGGGAAAACAATTTTTTTCGGTAAAAAAATTCATAAATAATTAATACTGAAGAAAATTATTTAATCACCTAACGGTTACTATATACTTGTTTTCTTAAAATTGAAAATTGGCATATGTTAAAATTATATCAATGGCGGATTATTATTTTTATATTCTGTGCAATGAGTATCCAACATTCTAGCCACTAACCCAGCAAATATGGCCAACAAGCTTTTAATATTTATTAACTACTACAGCGTTAATAATACTTAATAATTAATACCACAGCGTTAATAATATTTAATAATACCACAGCGTTAATAAAATTTAATAATACCGCAGCGTTAATAGTTTGTAATAACATTTGCGTAATAATAATACTACAAAGTTAATAATATTTATTAAGCGCTACATTTAATATTTATTTAATGCCACTACTTAAGTAAGCTAAATTAATACTATGTCTCATAGAATGATATTTACCTTTTAATTCAAACAGTATTTATTAGAAAAATAACATAAACATAATGTAATCACTAGACCTATGTTTTGAATAGCGAAGAATCTACAAATCTGCTTAACAAACGTGGCAGTGCTTGCAAAGAATATATTTATGATATTCGTTTCAAATTTTATTATCGACGCCTATTTATTTTATTTTTATTCTTATTTTATTAGAATTAGATCTTACTAACTGTACTTAATTCTTATTTTTTAGATCTATTTTATTAGACGATTATTTTTATTAGTCCAAAGCGGCGGCAGTTTGCCTAGAAGGACTATTAATTTCGTTTTGGCATTTTGCGTTGATTCACTACAAGCGCTGTTTCCCTTTTCAAATTGTTGCCACCATATATTATCGCCTTGTATTATATTTTAAGAAATTAAATTAAATAATGAAGAATCTGCATAAATGTATGCATGTTTCTCGCATTGTGATAAAACAACGGTATCTATATAAGGTATTTCTCCCACCTTCTTCGCATGCTTTCGTGGTGTAGTGGTCAGTACGCTGGGCGTGTATTCCTGAGGTCCGTGGTTCTACTCCTGTTGAGAGCACTGTTCATTTCTTGACTCGCCTTTTTGATTAACAAACTCAAAGATTTCAAAGCGATCAGTGGCAACACCGTACGGGGGAAAAATACCTACAGCGCGCGAGACTGTGTATCGGAAATTTTAAAGATATGCTCATTTTAAAATTATGTTGCGATATTTCTCTTGAACTGAATTTTTATGGTTAAAGTGCGAAGAACATGATATTTAATAAATAAAGGTAACGCACGAAATGTTAAAAAAAGTCCCTTTAGACGTAATTTAAAATCTGAAACCTTTCGGACTTTTTTATTAATTTTCTTTTTATATATTTATTCATTTTGGCATGCTTCATACAAGAAAAACGAACTAACGTTGATCAAATGTGTAAAGCCTCGAAATATTAGTCGTTCCTCACAGCTTCTACAGCTGGCAGCGGAATGTGCTGGCTACATATTTATTTAATTGATTTTCGCATGTCGAACATAAATACGAAACAGCTTACCTTAAAACCTCACCATAAAAATATACTCACTCATAAGCAGATAGCTCTACTATACTTTGCCGCAATTTATGAATGCCGCAAAATGCCATAATTATATAGTCCGTGTAATATCGTAATTAAATTATCCAAGAGTGAAGTTAGTAGCAATTATATATGCTTTCCAAAAAAAAAGTCATGGACAGGAAATGTTCGTTAGGGGTTGGGAATTTTCATTCATGCAGGTATATGTTTTCTTTGAAGCACGTAACTGACAAAAATTCGGTAATGTACTTGACGTGTTTATTCGTGTAGTAGTAGCCCTCCCCCGTTTTGAAGCAGAAAAATTTTCAAAACTGTACAGTATTGTGTAGCAGATTTTCCCGCGCAATAGTCGCCTCTAGATATTCACAATAAAAAATTGGAAAAAAAAGCTGCGACTATTACGGAAGTAAACACACATTGATAAATGAAAAAAAAAGAGAGAGAGAGAGAGAGAATTTACTTTACGATGTGTAAATTCATTCAACATTACTCGCTCTATTTGCAAGTTCAAAAGTTAAGTCTTTTTCAATTGAAAATAAAGTAGCAGATATACAAAAACGCAATTATTATTTTATGAAATCTTGAGTTAAATAAAATAGATAAAATATAAAATATCTGTTCTAGAAGTCGTTAAATAAAACAGCAATCAGTGTAACACAATTTACGTTGTTTACTTTCTCCAGATAAAACCTACAAAGCTCTTCTCTTGATGTGGAACAGCACTTATTCATAAACTACGCCGCGTCTGCAGTTTTTAATTTACAAGTCTGTTTATTCTTGAAACATCGTTTATTACTTACTCGCTTTAAGTAAGTAGTCATCCTCTAAAAATCATCCAATGAGTTATTTTCAAATTCATTATTTATTCATTCTTCAATGTTATAACGACAGCAGTATAAAGGCGCTTCGTAAGCCACATGCAACCCATTGACCGCAGGAATGAAAATGAAAATTATTCAAAATTCTCAAATATTCAAATTCATATTCAGTTATTCAAATCACATCCCAAATATTCGATTATTCAAAAGTCCGTTTTGTGATTGCTTGAATATGCCAAAAAAATCAGAAAACTGAACAAATTAAGAAATAAATCTTTTCCATGTTATTTTTGTTATATACAGTGAAAGGTCAGGGATACTATTCCTTAATAAATAAAGAATCAATCAGTACAAATGTTTGCAATTTTTATATCTTTTTTCTTTTGTAAATATATAGACATTTTCTATAAAACTTCCGCCCCCAATTTTTTTTTAAATATCTTAAAGTTTTCAGACTTTATATTACGCCCAAAGGAGCGGTATTTTTATCCCCCCATATACATACACGTTTCGAGAGCATTTGGGCTAAAAATATTTAAAAACAATCTATCGTTAGAATTTCCGATAGACAGTCTCGCCCACTGGTGATAAAACTTTACAATGTTGCCATTTCTTGCTTTGAAATCACCGAGTTTGTTAATTCAAAATTCGTTAAAGTTTGTACAATGTTGCCATCGCTCGCTTTCAAATCATTGAGTTTGTTAATTGAAAATTTATTAAGGTTTTACAGAATATGAAATACACAATAAAACAAATTCGAAATTCAAAATTTGGACTTCCATGTGTACGTATACGAGTGGAGGACGACGTTATTCAAAATATGATGGCTCTAGATACCGTTGTTTTTTCACAATGCTAGAAAAAATTCATGCAAATACTTCATCATTTAATTTCTTTACATATATTACAGGGCTATAATTGGTGGCAACTATTTCAAAAGTGATTTAGACTTTTATAGTGATTCAAAGCAACATCCCGTTTTGAGACTAATAGCTCCTTTGGGCTAATTATATAATAATTAACCGATGTAATGCGGAAAATAAAGATGAGCTACTTATAACCCGGTATGGAGAATAATGATTATGAAATGCAGCTGAATTTCACTAACATACGTCTCAAATCTCAGATGAATTCTGTCTTTTGTGAAGGATACCGCCTTAAAAAGCATGACTTTCGGTTACGGTTAAAACCGTTTTATTACCTTTTTCAGAGGTAGTCGTGACCACCGGGAAAAGTTTCACTAATAAGTTTGAATTCGGTTTACATGGATTAAACCGCTGATTTAAAACTTCTGACAAAGTAATAAGATTATTTACGTCTTATTATTATTAGAATTATTTACGTCTTTCTTTTCATAAATTTAAGAAGCGCGCTAAGTTTACACTACGTTCACTGGATAAAACTGTATCTTTTTGTAGAAACTCATCAATGAAACTGAAATAAAGCACATAAATTTGAATACGAAATGTAAAGGGCGAAGCACAGGCGAAAAAGTCGCATTATATAACTATAATATTTACAATTTTTTAATCAATGCTGCAAATAAGTATCGCGAAATTTCATTTCTTTGGTTATAAACAATTTTCTATTTATATTTTTTTAGCATTTCAAGAAATAGCAGTGGGTAGAGTAAGTGAATTTCTTCAAAATAAGCTAAGAAGTTACGACAGATTTCTAATATAAATATTATAGTTATATAATAATCAG
>KK119467.1:1323206-1386954 GCA_000611955.2 Stegodyphus mimosarum
TGCTTTCAAATAAAAAAAAAAAAAAACTAAATTCTCTACATTGGCGCCCGAACTGAAAAAGATGGTGGATGATGATTCTCCACCACCAGGATTTGGCGATTGGGTCCGCTTAATTCCCAGCAGCCCTTTAATAGGGGGAGTATATAAGGTACTTCTCCCGCTATCTAAGCATGCCTTCGTGGTGTACTGGTCAGCACGCTCGGCGCGTATTCGAGAGGAGGTCCGTGGTTCGAGTCCGGGCGAGGGCATTCCTCATTTTTCATGCTTCCTGCTTTAAAAAATACCTAATATCTCTACAACATGAATAAAATTCTTTCTATGTTTTAACTTCAAGAGCCGTTTCTCAAGTACAGAATGCAGGTGGTTCGGTTTGGTTTATTTGGATTATGACAGAGCACTAGAGAGCTATCTGCCTAAGGCAAGGGATGCTTTCGCAGAGGACTTTCTAAGGGAAGGTTTGTATACACGAGGCTTCCCTTAGAAAAGCTTTGGTGGCAAAAGATTTCTAAGGTTCGTATACAGGTTACACATGAGAAAAACCACGAGAACACTCGGGCAGCTAGCCCGTTCGCTGGGATTCGAACCCCGGAATGCAGATCGAATGGAAATCCAAAAATTATTTCAAAAACGAGGCTTTTTTGTGGATCTAGCAAGTGCTCAAAGTGTAATACTTGTATTTTACTTGAATTTATTTAACTAAATGTTCGTAATTAAGCTTAGAGTTCAATATTATTCAGAAAAAGTAAATATTTCTACGAATCGAAAATACTCTTCAAAAGACAATAACAATCTGTTCACAATTTGAAATGTTCAAATGTTCTGTATTCAAAAATTCAAATGTTCTGTAGTCAAAAGACAATAACAAGCTATAATGGTTAATGCATTCGACTTCTTTTTATCTTCTTTTGTCGTAACTTTCTGGTGACCGGTTTTGTAACATTCTTGCCAAAAGAGTTTATGATGTTTCCGTAATTCCGTCTTACGATTACCCATAATGCAATGTAGGAAATGAAGAGTAATATGTAGAAAATACAACTTTCGAAATTCAAGTTTACTTGAAAAGATCACACAACCAATTTAAACATTAAATCCCAGTTCACATTTCGTACATCACAAATTACTAGACCATACCCGATATTTAGATTCTGAATTATTTTACTATATGTCACCGGAATAAAACCTTTCACCTAACACTGAAAGACTGCAAAGCTTATAACTGTGTTATTAACAAATATTACTAATAATAACGATTCCGTTTACTTACTAAAATTAATGAATATTAAAACACTAATTTTACATTCATTCGTATTCATGAAATTACTGAACAAATAAAAGTAATTCTTGAAAAAAAATACATAAATAAGAAATATATTAACTATAAACGTGTCTGAACTAAAAACCTGATTAGATTTTTCTGATGCCATTGCGAAATAAGATAATTTTGGCAAGCGAATTGGGGGGGGGATATGTTAAATGTGAGTTTTGCCTTTTCAGTTGCTCATACATTTCAATCGAATCATCAAACAGGCACCCGAATTCCAAACGATTTTGGTCTTCGATGAAAGTGGTAGTCTTTTGCAAATACAACTGGTGATCTTCAATGCGTCATTTTCATTTATGCTCTCAGAAATATCTATTTTTAAATGCACCTAACGTAAGAGGTTTCACTGTCTTCATGATCAAAATATAAGCTGTGACGGTGCAATTGTTTACAGTAACAGGTGCTTAGATATTAGCGTTAACGATATGAAAGAAACACAGTTTACTCACGTATCCCTTTTCCTACTAATTTTATCCCTTTCCTACTAATTTTACCGCTTGAAAATCGGGGAGGAATATACGCGGTGAGACTATTTCTGAAGAAGCGCTTTAAATAATAAACATAGCACATTAGAAAGGCATATAACGATACACTAATGTTATTATATGATGTATTTCAAAAGACTTAACAGTTTCAGCCGTATTCATTTTAAAGATACTTTCCTATTTGTGCATAGATTTTACATCATTACTATAAATCAAGAAATTTCTACATCATATGCTAAAAAACTATGGGCAAGATTACGATTGCGAAAGAAATATGCGAGTAAATAGGTAAAAACATCATTTAATTTCACTTAATTTCAGTTTTATATTTGGACAATTTTTCTATTTTTCATACATCTCATAGCTTTCCATCTCTCTCTCTCAAACGTGTACAAAAGTAAAAAAAGTGTAATGTCTGCGTGTCTCTCTTTTATATCTACCTTATGTGTATGAAAGTAAAAGATAATTATTTCAATGAATAATTGGTTTTCAGATTATTCATAATTATCCTTCGTCAACATATTTGCTCGTGAAAGTTAAGCTTTCGTTCGCATATTTAAATTCTACATTACTTAAAATAAATATTCTATTTTAAATTCTTCTGTTTTCAGATAATTATTCATAATTATTCTTATCTATTTAAAATTCTTCAGGTGATTTCATTGTCCCTTTTCCAGGTACCAAACGCAACCGGAATAGAAATCTAAAAATTTTTCATAAATCTTTATAGCCCAAAGTTGGTTGGCTCAGAAAGGTTATAAGTCTCGTATTAACAGACTAAGAAGGTTTTGCTTTTATTGAAATAAGCTAATGTATGATAATTAAGTATGAAACAATTTACAAACAATAAGACAAATCAATAAGATTTGAAAATTGACTCAAAGTTTGCCATTTCGATTTAACATTCAGGCCAGTAACTGATCAATCAATGAAACTCAGAGATCCAATTTCCGTTTCCGAAGTAAAACACTGTTACAATATAATGCTTAATATATATATTTTTTTTAATTAACATTATAAAAATAAACTTTCTGTCTAATATTTGGGAGTATAGAATTTTTATAATTATATCTACATAAAAGAGTACCATATCAAAACTTAGATTTTGCACATTAACTTTTTAAATATAAAAATTCCAAAACGTGAACATTTACATCCTTTAAAACTTTTTTATATTTGGAAGTATAAGGTGTACGATAAATGGTTGCAAAAATAAAAGCCGCATAAGGCCCTTTGTAGACACGGTATACAATAATTCTTTTAAGAAATGATCAATTTCAGGTTTTGATTAATATATACGTAGACAGTGAACTCTCTCGTGGTAATAAGCATATCTAAAAGTAGCCAGTTCATGACCCATCAGCGGCCGAGCGGTGAAGTCGTCGAACACTGGTAGTTTGGTCGAGGTTCGAATCTCACGAACGGGTTGGCTACACAGGCATTTTCGTGGGTTTCCTCATGTGCATACGAGTCAGTTTCTCTCAGAAAGTCCTCCACGAAGGCATCCCTCCCCTTAAGTAGATAGCTCTGGAAGCTTTGCCGTAATCACATAAACCAAACCAAACCAAATAAGCATCTGTACTGAATATCACGTCTCTGACATAATCATTTCCATAGAAACCCAAGATTATATAAGTTCTGTCCCTTTCAATCCTGAAAACAGCAACATGCCTGTTATAAAATTCTGCGTCATTTCTAAATTAAGTTAAAAATTTCAGTACTGTAATGCGATTATTACATGGGTATTTCAATAACGCAAAAATCTTTTAGCTAATAATGATGTTAAAATCTGCAAGCAAAACCTTAACTAACCAACAGTAATAAATTAAAATCATATCGTATTATTCTTAATCTAACCTTCATTGCATTAATATATGAGTTATTCTTTCGCTAATCCGCCGTTTATCTTTATTATTTACATCATATTACAAAAATTTTAAAATACACAAGTAATTATTCAACAACGGGCTCACATATTGCGCTAATTTAGGTGCGTTTTTGATTGAATCTACATGTGCGTGTGCGTGTAGGGTTGTACTGTTCGACGTCTACCTTAATAATGCAATAAATTAACACTTTAATACAACAAACTCTTGACAGAAATATTTTATTGTGCACGAATACACACACACACACACACACAAAGAGAGAGAAAAAAAAATACAGACGCACCTTGACCGTTACGTTACGATCTTTTTAGAAGTATAGTGATTAAAAAAATCTACCCTTTCCCCATACACATCCCTTTCCTGAGATAAAAAGTCTCGGTGGTGAAGAAGAAAAAATGATAAAAACAGGCAATCATGGATTTTATCATATATATATCCTGATTTAAGCATACTTAGGATAAATATAATTACGCAATATAAGCGTTAAGAATAGATACAGCTGTTTTCGACAATTTCAAACATTTGTCTCATATATTCCCAGCTATACAACTAGCGATTAAGAAAGGGGGGGGGGTTAGAATGCAAGATAAAAGGGCAAAGCCAAATATGAAAAGAAACAAAACTGTGTTTTTAAAAACGGTAAAGCTACTTTATTTCAGGAAAAGTCAAAAAAAATTTCGGTTAAGTATTGGTTACATGACTTTATTTTCATTTTTACAATAATTTATGCATGCGTGTATTTGCATTAATTACATAAGAATTGTATAACAAAGATGGCAGCACCCTTGTATCTAAGAGTAATACATTCTAAGACTTATATATGAAACCAGATACGTAAAACCGTGGATAGTAACGAATGTTATTATATAAAACATGTATTCACGTAACTATATAATTATGGTTGAATATAATTGATAAATGATGCACTAAAATGCATTAACGATGTTTATTAAATATACTGTACACTATACTACATTAGTGTAATACATGACAAAATAAAATAATAAGTTTTCTGTACACTAGCTTTCTTTTCTATCTCATGTGTATAAAAGTAAAGGATTAGAGAATTTTAACCTACACGGTAAAGTAGTAAATTTTAACTACACAGTAAAGTGAAAAAACTTACAGTAATCAATATACTACTGTATTGTAATGTATATGTTGGGAGTTGACAGTATGAAGGAGATTAGCTGCCTTCCAAGGTATTTCTCCCGTCTTCTTAGCATGCCTTCGTAGTGCAATGGCCAGTTTGTTCGGCGCGTTTTCCAGATCCGTGGTTCCAGTCCCGGCGAGGGCAATACCTCTCCTGCTTCGAAATAACCTAATGTCTCATAGTGGCGCCCGAACTAAAAAGGTGGTGAACGGTAATTCTTCACCACCAGGATTTGGCGATTGGGTCCCCTAATCTCCAATCGCCCTTTAAATGGGGGAGTATATAAGGTATTTCTCCCACCTTCTTAGCATGCCTTCGTGGTGTAGTGGTCAGCACGCTCGACGCGTATTTGAGAGGTCCATGGTTCGAATCCCAGCGAGGGCACTGTACATTTTTCATGTCTCCTGCTTCGAAATAACCTAATGTCTCTACAACAGGCCTAGAACCACCCTTTCTACGGCGGTCCATTCAGGCTCGGCAGGGACTGTAAGAGTACTGTCAAGTCTGTCCCGGATTATGTGATCGAATATCGCTTTTTTTAATAAAATCTGAAGGTGGAGCGTAACTCGTGTAAAGCCAACAAAGCCTGAGTTCCCTCTCTGGTGTACCATAGTCTGTATTGTAATGCACAGTAATCTGTGTACTACTGCGGTTAATAAAAATAAAAATCATTCATTTTTTAGTATTAATAGCATATTACTAGTTTCAAAGCTCTATTAGCATCATCAATTTTAACCTAAGGAGCCATTATTACAGTTAATAAGAACTTTTTAGCACGAAAGCTGTCATAACATGGCACCAGCGAATGAGAATAGAAAGAATACTAAAACTGAAGTGAAAACATGTTTATGATTGCTGTTTTAACGGATCGTGACAAAATGCTTGGACGTTACAGCAAGGAAGCCTTCGTGAAGGGGTTCTTAAGGGAAACTGGCTGATAATATTTACGTTCCATACGAGGAAGCCGACTATAATACACATGTAGTCACACCGTTCGCCAGAAATCGAACACGACCCAAAACATAATGATCAGTTTAATTACTGGTGGATCTGGAATCAAATTTTAACAGCCTGAAAAGTATGCCGGTGCGTGTTAGTTGGATTTTTGCGAATGCTGCAACGTGAATATGAGAACAAGACAGCATTTCAAAAGATTTATTATAAACATTAACGTATTTGGAGGAGGGGGTTAAAGCGGGGAAATAATTAAATTAAAAAGATTTTAGGAACTGTTAGAAGTTAAAATAAAATTTTTGTCCTGCATGTACACAAACCAAGATATCAGGCCTCAGTCCCTCTTGTTATTTTGTCATATTAACAATTTTCCAAATTTTTCTTTTGAATTCTAAATTCAATTATTTTTTTAAATCTTTAATGGTGATTCAAACTTTTCCTCTCACTGCGTATTTGTTTTTTTGCTACTCCGTTTTTGTAAATACATTTTATGCTTTGAACTTTATTATTATCGTTTTGCTTTTTAATGACATTTGTTGCGAACACAGCATTCAGTATTACCTTACGTAAAAGAAGTAGAATATTTTAATAGGCAAGATTTCGTTTGGTACAACCTTATTAAAGTGGCCACCACGCTTAGTTGCCGAAACTGGCAAACTTAATCGCCCAACTTTCTAACGAACAAATTTCCAATATCATTAAAATTTAATACAATGGCGCTTTAATAAGGAAACCTTTGTATTTTACCTCGAGTTTCGTTTCATTTCTAGAAACTGCGGGCTAGGCCGTTGCAAAAGCATTGCTTTTTAATTCCCTTTTAACTATAGGATTTGAAACTCAGTCACATCGATTGCTACATCACGCTCGATTTAACTCAGTTATTTAAGTTATATCGATTATTATATCACGTTTGGTGATAAAACAAGGCTATCTTAACCTTTTTGGTGAGCAAAAACAGTTAGAAATCAATTGTAAAATTACACATGATAAATTTACACACCTTATCAGGCATTAAATATAATAAATATAAAAACCTCAAACACGGACAGTAATAAATCATGGAAGCTTAATTTAGGAAAATTTCTCTAAAGAATTTGGTCTATGAAAGCACTCTGACAGCTTTCTCAGAGAAAGAGTTGCGGAGATGTTTTTGTATCTCAATTATTTCTTTTCCGAGATATCATTTATTTTTTTTTAATATAACGATATTTTTAAATTCCATCTAATAGTTAGCAAACCAGATCGTGGCCTAAGGCTTATACGTCGGCCATGCCTGCCATAAAATAGCCTACACTTAGTTCAGTTTTAGCAAAGTCCAAAGTAAACCATAAAATTTCTAGGAAAAAAAACCCCAAAATTTCCAAAAATGAACAAATTGGCAAGAGAGGTACGAGTATTCAGGTTAGTGGAAACAGATTCCATTTATAGAGGACCCAATGACGACTGTTAAATTACAATTTCATCTGAATACAAATATCAGTAGAATATTTTAAAGAATATATCAGACAGCCTTACACAACTGACAGTCAAAACAAATAATAAACAGAAGCTGATTTATGAAGTGCTTCTTTTGTCTGTCAGATACAGCTCAACGTTTCATAAAAATTTGATTCTTCATGATTTTGTAGCAATACAGATGTGCAGGCTTCCCTAGGGTCATGCAAACACTTTACATAACTCTGCGTACATAATCTGCGTACATAATCTTTATGAACTAAGTTCTTATATATTCGGTTACTACTTCATAAACAGTGACTGAATATAGAAGGATATAAATAATATATCACAAATATTTCAATAATTAATAAAAGCTCTGTGTCTTCCCCAGAATGAAGCTGGAATTAGGAGTTTAGTCTACAAAAGACACGGTAAACTTTTCTGATTTATAACTACAATATTTATGTCTAGCTGCTCTATTTCTTAACCTTTCAAAGCTTGCTCAGTTAAGAATTGAGTTGAAGAATAGGGATGTAACATATCTTGGAAACACTGAAACATACAGCAAAATCGAAATCCTCATAACATTTATTTTCTGCAAATAAAGATCTCAAAAGAATTAAGATTTTAAATAAACACATAAGCAGAAGACGAAGAACTGGATCTATAGAGATAAACTCGAGAAAGAATCCATTTCGCCCAACCCTAGTCAAAGTATAATTCAGTCTCTAGCGGGATATTTTCAATCTGCACCACTCCCTTGACTTCCCAGCAGAGAAGAACGGCCTCTCCCAGATATTTCACTACCCCATTTCTCCCTCTGTTCCTTCTACCAATCTTACCTCGGGTTTCTTTTTTGGCACACGGGAGCTACACGAGATGTTAAACGGTACAAAATGTCAGCTTTTGAGATTCATATAGATTTAAACATGGATATTAACGCAGGCAAATTTAAACCGTTTAAAAAGTCCTAATCTGAAATTCCGGAATTTAAAATTCTCGTTTTTGCTTATTTTGATGATTAAGATAAAATACTTGAATAAATGTGACTTCCAGTGCCACTATTTCATCAAAACAATAATAATGGAAATTGATTTATAAATTACTTATATTCTAAAATATATTTTTCACATTTATGTATAAACCAACACATTGGAGTACGTTATTTTAAGCAAGTAATATTTCCATCTTTATTGGTATGCTGTTTCTTGTTTCTATCGACTACAAGATTTCAGTTAGCAGATTTTAATATTATCGTTAATTGAGGCATTATGTAAGTACCTGGGTTATTAGCAATACGCAAAAATAGTAATTGATTGTGAGAAGAATTAATTTTGAAATGACGTAATTTATAGAGATATAAGCAAGTTAATATTTTTTGGATGGAAAGGGAAAACAAAAAGAAAAAACTTAAGGGAGAAAACTTAAAGAGAAAAACTTAAAGGGATATCGTAAGTTAGTATTTTAATTAACATACTTCGATCTTAGCGCTTAAATTAAAAATAAGTTATTTAAGCATTAATTAAACATATTAAAATTATTTGATCTGAAAGTTCCTCATTTAGTTGTAAATATGTGTAAGCGAAGTATTGCAATCTTCCTTGTACGAAGTATAGCAATCGCGAAAATTTTAGGGTGTCATATTTCAATGAAAATATTCATTTTGACCACTATGGAATGTAATTTAACAACAATGTTTTTGCATGGCATCTGTGCGTTAGGACAGAATAAAGCATTCTTTTCCCCAAAAAAGTTGCAAAGGGGATTTAAAATGAATTAAGAACAGTTATTTTCGTGACTCCTGTACGTAGTACGGATATATATATTTCGCATAACTCAAAAACGAGTAGCCTCAGAACGTTGAAATTTTGTATATAGGATTGCTATAACATGCAGTTATGCATTTCCCTTTTTAGTTGCAATCGGCTGCACAAAGTATGTACTCACGCTGTTACTCCGTTCCGTGAGCTCAGTTTTGTTTTATTCTTATATGTTGGTAAATTGTGCCTTTTTTGCTTTAAAAATAATTGAATTGTGTTTTTCTTATCTTCTGGTTAAGGTTTTGATGCCTTCAGTTAATGTGCATGCAATAGTTGTAGAATTATCACCAATTAAAGGATGTTTGAGTGCGGCTAAGCCTAATTTTTTTTTTACCATAGCAGCCATATTTGTTTACATTTGAAACTTAGCAGAATAGTGATTTAAGTCAGTTTCTGTACCCTCAGTGTCTTTTTGCCGAATTTAGTTTTATGGACCGAAAAATCTGCCTTCATGCCTGCTGGCCGAATTACTTTGTTTTTGCGTAGAAATTTTAATTTGAATTATAAAATTTGTTTTTTAATTGTTTTAACTGTATTTAGTGTTTTATGTTTCTCCATATTTTTCAATTTTGAATGAATATATTTTGAGATTTTATGTATTTTTGCCTTGCCGCGAAGTGAGAACTGAATTAATTGAATGAGAAATCTATCTCTAATGTAATTCGAGGAAATAAGTGTAAACGAAATTCAGCAAAAAAATGCGTATAATTTAGTGTTCCGTACAAGGAAGCCATGTGGTGTCCGCATCAGATTTTTTTTCTTTGCGATATTTTCATTACTGTTTACATGTATGTTCTGATGAATATTTTAGAATTTAAAATTTAATCAAAATATGTTTTTTTATATTGTTAATAATAATAACAATAACAACACAACAAAATGTTTCATAATTGTGCATTCGGCCCACATGCAGTGTGGGTTTCAGACCACAGGTTCAGACCTTAAAGAATTTTAGGTATAAACCCTTCAGAAATTTACATACAAGTGAATGATTTACGCTTATATACTCATATATACTGTAATTTCATTTGCCGGTACTCACAAAACCCATAATTTTGATTTTTCTTGAAAACGTAAATGCAAAATCTCTGAAACCTTAGTTTTCTACGCTGAGTAAGCTACGCAGAGCTTGAACAATCGATTATCATATTACAAAAAGGGAAAAGGAGGGTATTATTTCACGTAAACTGTTCATTATCCAAAATTATATTCCTTGTTTTGATTAATAGAAAGTTGCAGTCAATTGTTTTATTTTGGCAATATACTACATTAAAAAAATTTTAAAAAAGTAATTAATAGACAATCAGAGAGATTTCTCACAAAAATTAATAATAAATAAAAGCACGTTTCTTTGGCGTTTAAGTATTTAAACCGCATTTGATTAGCGGGTATATTTCGTGCGAAAATGGTATGCAATAATAGACATATTATAATACTATTTACAATACTAAAATATTACTTTCTGAACGCATTTCAATATTTTTAACGTAAAACACAAACATCCCTTGAGTACTCGACCCTAAATACTCAATCCAAAGAGATTCAATCAACTGATAGTAATTTTTTTTAGTCCAAAGGGGCATGCCCAGAAGAACTATTAATTCCGTTTTGGCATTTTACTTTGATTGACTACAAGCGTTGTTTCACTTTTCAGATTGTTGCCACCAAATATTATTTCCCTGTACTAAATTTAAAGAAATTAAATAATGAAGAATCTGCATAAATGTAGGTACGTTTCTCGCACTGTGATAAAACAAATGTACCTAGAGGCATCCAATTTTGAATAACGTAATCCTCCTGAGAATATGTGCATCTGGAAGCCCAAATTTGAAATTTGTTTTATTATCGATTTCATATTTTGTAAAACTTTAACGAATTTTTTATTAACAAACTCAAGGATTTCAAAGCGAGCAATGGCAAGGTTGTATAGAAAAAACATTTTTATCTCCAGCGGGTGAGACTGTGTATCGGAAATTCTAAAGATATGCTCAATTTAAGATTATTTTGCGATACTGCTTTTGAACTGAATTTTAATTTTATAGTTTAAGTGCGAAGAACATGATATTGAATAAATAAAGGTAACACAAAATGTTAAAAAAAAACTTCCCCCTTTGGGCGTAATTTAAAACCTGAAACTTTTAAGATTTTTATTTTATTTTATTTTATTTCAATTATTTATTGAAGAGTTTCAGAAACTAATATGCTCTGATAATTTCTTTACTTTTTAATATTCTATTATTAACCCACAATTCAGACATTTTTTATCGAATTTCAAAGATACACTGACTTTAAAAACTATAAAAGAACTAACATAAATACCGGGATATTTTCTGTTTTTAAGAGAGAGTATTTTCTTAATCGGATAAAAAAAAATCATTTCAGTTTTCTACAGTAATTCAGGAAGAAAAGTGTAAAAAATATTATCTTCCAAATATGAGGAAATGTGAGTATTACAAACTCAATAACAATGCTGAATGTTTTCTTCAACACAATGTTTTAGGGAACCGTCATTCGATTCGTAATTATATTGGGTATTATAGCAGCGTTAAAAAGGAGCGTTTACTGCGTTTCTACTAGCATAGCGTTTACTATGTAAGAACATGATAAAATATAATGTTTAAAATCCAGGTTTATCAAAAATTTTCATCCCAAACCTTTTTACGAGGCTTTCATTGAAAGATTCTAGTTAGACATTAAGGTAAACACTCTCGATTTAAAATTCTCATTTGTTTATTTTTACATTTGCGGAGTTGTGATTTCTTTCATATCTACCAGCCTCAGTCTGAAAACTGAGCTGCTAATCTTATGTAGTTTCTAAAACCGAATTTTATAAATATTTAGTAAAAGGTTTCAAAGCTGTACATTTATTTTTATTGGGAGAGGTGGTGATCATGAAATTTACTCATTCGGGGGGCTTTACAAATGAGAAAACCCTATTAACGATGCTTAATATTAATTAATGCAAATAATAGTAACAATATACATATTTATGCATGATACAAAAGTTTCAATGTCTAAAGTATTTTATCGAAATTGTCACTAAAAAACAAAAAAGTTGGTTTATATATCGTACGGTAGATCACTTTAAATACTGGCTTACTTTAATACCAAAACAGATAAAGATAAAATCATTTCAATTTATCAACAAAATTTCTTATTATTTTTAACATTCTTTTTTTTTAGCATTTATTTAGGTAATGACGGAATTGACCGAAATAAAAAGTCGTAGCCCATCGCATTTACTATCTGCTTTTATTCATCGCTTTAAGTACTATTTGTTCTTCATTATTCTCAGACTAATTTAAATGCTATGTAAAATATATGACCACAGGCCGACCCCATGATCACGTCCACTCAACCCACGATTCAAACCTTTATACTAATTATTTTTTAGAAACAACTAAGGAGTTCCACTGGCATCAATTGCTTTTAAAAACAAACCCGTCTTTTTCTTGACTTGCACCTTGAAAAGCAAACAGACCTGATTTTACAATTTTTTCACATTCGTTAGTTTGACAGTTTAGAATGAAGTATCATAAATATCAACAAAAGTATAATTAATTTCGTTAGGAAATAGCAAGTAACATAATTTCGATGATTTGCATATTTATTTGATTGCAACCAAGTGCCCATAACCGCGTGCTTTTATAGCCCATCAACTCCCAACTACATTTCCTCTTTCCTTCACAGGTTTAACTTTTTTTTGCGAACTGGTTATTATATTTCCATAATTGCGTTTTTAATTGATTAGTTACTGACGTTTAACATGTATTTTGATTTACAAAGTTTAGTGATGGCAAATAACACAATTAATACATGCCATTTTATTTGTTATTGTTTATACATTCAGTGATTAATGGGCACTTTGATTCATAAGTTTACTGCCTACTATTAATTATCCACAACTGCAAATACAATTAATTAGCAAATGGCGGTTAGCACGCTTTTTTATTTCGTCGCATAATGGGTTTCGAAATATGGCGACAGGTAAGTTAATCAACTACTTGTAAATACCAGTGGACTTTCCATCAGAAACGAGCTGTTTATTTTTACTGGCTTCAGACTACCAATACGATTCTAAACTTATTTTTGACTTTAAATGTGTGGATAATTCGTACTTAAATTTATTATAGAACTGGGTGCCGTACTCGTAGATACATATATCATTATCATATTAACATTTCATATCGTATTTATCATTAAATACTGTGCTGTATTGAGAGATGTGGATAATTTTTCGATTAAGTTGCGTGGAAAGATTATATAAAATGGAAATTAGAGGGACAATACACTTTATAAAGAGCCTCACTTCTTGACGTCATCATTCTACCACACTTAAAGCAGAATTTTCTACCACATCCATGAAATCTATATCCACATGAAAATGTTCTGATTTGTATTTTTCACTAAATGAAAATTTTAAAATACGGAAAATATGTTTAATTCGTTTTCTTGCACAACGGATTTTGAAACTAATATGCTACATTTGAGAATTATTCACATACTAATGAGCAATGATATACACCCTTATACAATACAATATTATAAATATATAATAGAAGGTTTTATAAGGGTTGAGAATATAAGTAAAGTACATAAGTGTCTAAATTATAAGGGTTGAGAATCAGTTGTTCTTTACATTTTTACTTGCTTAAAGGAAGCGTTGTCATCGTGAAATATTTCAACGGAAATATCCATGTTTACCGTTTCCGAATCCATTTGGACGATATTTTTTGCTTCCAAATTGGATGGGATGCGTGGATTAAAAAGGATGGAAAAAAGGATTTAAAATGGATTTTTTTGTGACGTCTGCAAATACGTAACTACGCACGTGCGTAGGTATATACGCATCTCACATAGCTCAACAACGATTAGCCGTAGAACGCTGAAATCTTGTAAATGAGATTATTATAAAATTTAGTTGTGCATCCCCCTCATTTTTGTAAAAGCGTTTGACTACCGTACGACAAAAATTGAAAAAGATATTTAATTTCAAAATTTGCAATTTTTGATGTCATTTTGAACTCGCCTTGAGGCAGCGGTAATTTGAATTAGAATAATTCGATAAAATAAGTTTAAATGAAGTGCAGCTAAAAAATATGTGTTATTTAATAGGCCGTCGAAGGAAGTCATGTGGTGCACAAATCTGATTTTTTTACATAGTAAAAGAATATATATATATATATCTTATTATTTTTTTATACCTTTATGTTATTCAATTCTATGTATATATAGCTACAGAATACAAGCTTCAGAATGATGTCGTTATATCAAATAATAGTAATTAATTTTCTTAATTATCCAAAGTTCCGTCATATAATATTTTTCCATCGTACACCAAGACTTATATAAAAATACACTTAATTTCAAAACCAAAATGACGCTAAATTTAATTTCTTGCAAAGTCTTTTTAGGAAAACATGGGTATAAACAACGCGTACCAATAAAAAACTAATAAGCATATCGCAAATTAATAGAAGAATAATTTGGTTGGTCATTATCTGTCTTTATGTCCAATTAATAATATTCAGGAGCAGTTTGTACTTTATAGCGTACAAGATAATGAAATCGGCGCAATTAAAGATGCGAATATGAATTAATTACAACAGACAGTTTTTTTATAATCTAACGGAACAAAGCAATTTATTATGTCTTTGTTATTTACTGAGCCTTTGTGACGATTAACGGGGTCGTAAATTACAACTTGCTACATAAAGTCTTGTCCGTAAGTCTCTATAAAAACAATTCATTAAAAATCCTGCAACCGTGTCCATACTCGTAAGTCCCTTAAAAATAAGTAAACAAATAAAATAAAATAAACGAAACAACAAAATGAACCGAAATGGGAAATAAACGGCTCATGAAAAGATGAAACTAAACCAAAATCCCCGGAAGATTAGGCTCGAACCGCCGTTAAAAATATAAGAACCGATTTTTCGGATTGCGAGCGAGGTAGCAGAAATTCCCGTCACGGCAGCATCGGCGATACTAGGTCCGCTGGAACATCTCGTGTTCCGGCGGTAAACCTCCCGCGGAAAACGGCGACGCACACAGACTTCGTGCTTTCCCCGAGATCTTCATCACCCCCCGCAACCCCTGGATTTAGAGGCAAGCATACAGGAAAAGGATAAGGCACCAGGGGGAGGGAGATATTTTTCGATTATATATAGAGTGAGAAGAAGAGTAATATTAGAAGGGGGGAGAGAGGATTGTTTTGCTTTTTGTTTTTTTTTCAGAGGGTTTTATACTTTATTTTTCGAAGTTAAAGTTCGGAGTGTGTTTCAAGCAATTTCACGATCATGCTTCTGTAACTTCGAATAAAAGAGAATACCTTCCAAAGACTGCAGGAAGAATATAATGGCGTAGTTTACTGAGGGAAGAAGCACAGGGATTTGCGAGGAATATATTCCCCTTTCAAAGATATATATATATATATATATATATATATATACAAAATTTCTTTTTCAGTAGGGTTCACATAGAGTATGAACAACGCTAGCAAAATCAGAAAATCCAAGTTGAACGTTATAAATCACACTCTTGCACCAACTATGATATTTATTACGTACATCCTCCTATACCAAACAGCAAATTATGTACATTGTCACACGAATTGTATCTACACAATTTTTAAAGAATTTAAGAGATTATGATTACGAACATTATGGTTTCTGTTTGACGTTAATAGCAACCCAATGTGTAGAGAAAATAAAAGAATTTCTTTTAAACATTACATAAATAGAAACGCAAAATTTTAAGCCTAATTAAACTGTTATACCTATATATTAAGAATAATGAACTTTCATGTTAAGTTTTAGCAAAATAAATAATCATAAACCTGGATTTTTTTTAAGAGCAACGTTCCAAATCAGCTTTTAAAAATAACAAGCGGTAAATCTTCTCAGTATTAAATTCCTTTTATACTTTTTATTTTCAATATTAGAAATAATAGTTAAAATTTTACTCAATTTCAAACATAAAATCCAGAAATAGAGCGTCTAATCATGCGCTGTTTTAACTGAAACGTGTTTGTACCTCAATAAAATAATAAAACGATACTCACAACTTTTTTATTGGTTTTTTTTATTGAGAACGACAGACTCTGAATTAAAATGTACTAAATTAAGTCACCATGTCTCTCGTTATTAAGAGGTACGATCTTGGACAATATTAAACTCTATTATAAAAGTTAGCACCTGTATTATGTATCACATTATGGACAATAAGGCACCTGTATTATGTATCACATTATGGACAATAAGTACATACAGTTCTAAACAAAATACATAACTGTAAAATCATGTATTATTGTATTTTGAATAAATCATATACAAAAACTCTGCATTACATGTTGTTGTTTTACTGAAATTTAACACTCTCTCTCCTTCTTTAAATTTACGAATTTAAAAATATGTTGTAATTGTCCTTATTCTTGGCATATTTAAAAAAAAAATATGGAGTTCGATTGGATTTAGCAGGTCATGGGAAAATATATTATTAAATTAAAGAAAGGGATGTCATCATGAATAATTTTATGAGGTAAACAATCTGGTATTCACGCTACACACGAGAAAAAACGTAAATATACAGCCAGCCTGTTTGTAGGGATTTGAAGCCCAAATTTAAACTACCTGTATTCAACGGACTTATCCGCTTGTTAAAGAAATAAAAGAATGCATTATGGATTTGTCACGATGAGTGAAACTTATAAAACCGATCACTATCCTTTGCCATACTTTAACAGCAGTAAAAGCATATACAATTTACACTTGGGGGGGAGAGGGGTTGAAAATTTGCCCACTGATGCATTACTAACAAAAATTTCTTCCCAGGGGGAAAAATGAGCCAATTTTCACCTAATCATATTTAAAATTATTTTTACAAAAGCAATGAGCCAGACTGCTTGAGGCATAATTTCAAAAGCACTCCTTTTTCAAAATGTCAATACGTAAAGTATAAAATTATTAATGCCACTAAAGAAATTTAAATAAAACAAAGCAATATAATAATTAGTTTTACTTTGAAATATCAAACTTTTCTAATGACTATACAGTTCATAAATCTATCGAGGAATAAATTATTATCTAAGTCATTTTCAAATTTCTTAGCCATACATATAAAACACGAAATTACATGAAAAGATTCTGTTTTCGGAATCTTTTCACGTAATTTCATGAAATTACATGAAAATGTTTCAAATCCCATGTTTCAAAAATTTCATAAGAAACATGGGAAAGCTCTTCAAAGTATTACAGATTGAACACAATGAGGAAATTTAGCAACAAGCATTTAACCACAATCGGCATCATGAAAATTTTGTTAGGTTATATGCGTATTCATGTTTTGTCGATAAAAACAAAATTTCGATGATATCCGAACATTTTATGTTTAAACATAGAAACAATTTATTACAATTAATCCTATATTCCTGTCAAAATTTCACCAACATTTGTACACTGAATTTCCTCTAGTTTTTTTGTATTTCATTACGGGATAAACTATATACGGAATACAAAATAACAATTATCTTGAAATATAGAGACTTATCAGATAGTTTTATGTTTTATGAGAATAAAGCCGACTGTAACACCATAATCCGGACGATAAATGTATGTTTTATTTCTTATTATTTCATTACAATACATACAATGTTGAAGTCACGTTGTTTCTACCGAATGTTATTATCAGTAAAATAGCGAACAACAATCATTAAAATAATATGCTACAAACGACGAGCAGCTGCTAACATAAAGTTTGAATTGCAAATGATAAATTAGGTTTAATACTAAAGTTATTAATTCTGTGAAAAGGCGTGCATGTTAAGCGACAATGCAGCAGCTTCCATCAATGATTAAAAAAAAAAAAGAGAGACAGAGAGAGAAGATATCTGCTTTATGTTCCATCTGCATTTACAAAGAACACGAGCAACAAAACATTATCAATGAATACGGATCTAAAAAAAAATACGGATCTAAAAATGCGACTATACGCGTTAAATTAAGAAAGTATTTCCACGCATTTTTTAAAATCATAATTCTTTTATGAAGGTGCCCAATCATTTTATGAAAATGAGCTTTGCAAATATTTAAATATTTTAGATACTCCCGCATTGTTCCAGAACACATGAACATAATCAAAATACTTGACATGATACTGGCAATTTAAAGATAATAGCATGCATTGACCTATTGGTAACAAAGAAATTAGGAATCAAAAATTGCAATGAAACACAGAAACGAAAATTGGCAATTAAAATAAAAATTTCAACTTTAGTGTAAATTAAAACTGCTTTACATCCAGCCAGATGAGGAAATTACCAAAATACTGCTGCAAGATTTAGTCTCAAAAGCAGTAATTTTATAAAGAGCTTTTCACGATCAATTTCCATCGAAAATGGTCCCAGAAGTTAAAATGTGTAGGTATATTATTTTTAAAGAATTCCTCTGTAAGTAATATTTGCATGCCATGATATTCAAAAGCATGAGCACAGAAGCAAATTTTTACTGAGAAAAATTACTAAGAAGCAAATTTTGTTGTTTGTTTATTTTTAAAAAACAAAAATCCTTGTAAGACATCTATGGGAAGTCTCCGGTGCCCCAAGCACTTTCACCTGTTTTATGACATCTATTCATCTTAATCCGCCTTTATTCCTGATTTAAATATTAACAGCAAATAAAAATTCAATAAACAATATTTTTACATATTTTTTCTTTCTTTCGGATACCTTTTAGGATCAAAAGAACCCGCAGGAATAGAAAATCACTTTTTGTAGATTTCTTAAGAATAATAAATATAGTTGTTAGTTTGAGCAGAGAAGGGTTTCCAGCAGAATGCTGAGCTTAATCACGAAAAAACCCTCTTCCCACCTCCCACACTCTCTCTCAAGTATTATTCTTAGTTACACATGAGGAAATGCAGACGGTTTTAGTCAACCGATATGGAATGCAGAACGAAGCGGTTCATTGTATATTCAAAGGTAGAAGCGACGGCGATTTCAACGGTTTAATTTGTCTAGTTACTACTCCTTATTCGCCAACTTCTAATAACCTTCTATTTTAAGGGACCTTCTAAAATTTAATTTTAAATGCTTTTTTAATGTCCTTTGCTTTCCTTAAGAAAGAGTCAATGATGATAACACAGTTTCAGTGCGAATATCAAAAGATAAATTACAGTTTCAAAAGTTAAATTCAGTTACATGATTTAATACAATATTAGCTGTTACTGATGTTTAAACGATGTAATCAAAATACTAAAGGTTGTTGTTGTTAAACGATTTAATATGTATATTAAAATTTGTTGATAATTACAGGATTTAATATCAATAAGTGTGATAAGATATTATCTGTATTTTAAATTCATGAATTTTATTTTAATTAAAATTCCGAGTATCTTACAAAAAGTGTCCTCGACACAGAATTATATTGCTCTTCGTTCAGCTAAGTAACAGGTTTAAAATACCTATACTTACAATATTAACTTAAAATTATTTTCATTACTTCACGGACGCTTCAGATTAAAGAAAAACTCATCTTGAATTAATAAAAACTGTGAAAGAACAAGAATAAAAAAAATTATTCCATTATTAAATTAATAATTTCTACAATATTAAAATTAAAAGCATCTGTTGCTAAATGAATATGACAACTTCATAATCTCAGTTGAATTTTGAATCTAATTTATTGTTATTATTTTTTTTTTTTTGGAGTATCTGTGTTTAAAAATTTTTATATTCCTTTAAGAGTTGCGAATACAGGTCGGGAAAAGATCTGAACATTTGAGAGTCTCTACACGATGGTCTCTAAATTGAAAATATCTTTCGAATTTTACGGTCAAGAATCTCAAATGTCTCAGAGGAACGAAACCTGTATTCGAAACTGATTGATCAACTCGGTACAAGGCTTCAAAACACTTTTCCCTTGATAAGTTCTATTTGAACTAGGGAGATCAATATTTATTATTTTTCATTTTGATTTTAATTTCAGTACGTTCCATATTGTCCAATGATTACTTGGACTACCTTAGGGTGCGACTTTATTCGAGATTCTTAATGGTCAGGACATTCACAGGAAAATAAACTGCATTTAAACATGCATTTAAAATCCACTTTTACATTTTTCTTAGGAAATCTCTTCACATTTTACGAATCCGCGGCAAATGCGCATTTCGTCTTTCAGTTTTTAAACTCTGTTCTCGTGATCTTTTACAAAAATGTCTTCTGATTTTTGAATAATCTCAGTATGTTATAACTCAATAAAAGTGCACGAAACGGATGAAAAGTAATCATGAATAGATTCACTGTCCAGACATAAAATATAGAATCTTCTGGAAAATATGTAATGCCTTTGGCTGTTAGATAACTAACACGTCGCTGTGCTTGCGCACATCACCTTTAGAGGCTTAGTTACAACAAGCGCAGAAGTCTGTAAAGCAGAAAAGTGAATACAACGCAGATGCCCTTACTACATTATCCATACCAGAGTTTGGGATTCAACCTTCGTATATGTTAACCTTAATCACGATGTCTTTCCAAATTATGTAAGAAAATCTACTTCTTACATCTGATTTCAGACTCTTGTCGTAATTTCTGTTACTTGGGGCCTATGACATTTCTTCTCTCAAGGGTAACTGCATTTTAATTTAGCGTTATCATTCTCCCCTCCCCATTAGAATTTACACGAAGTTTCGTTATATATGAACGCCTTCGCTTATAAACTCAACATACTATCTACTACTTTTTTCTTCCCCAAGTAAGTGGTTTTTGCCCTTTTATGAGTAATAAAACATTAGTCTTCCTAACATCCCACTCGCTACCGCTAAATGCTGTTACAAACCTTGCAACAATGTTCGAGAAAAAATTACTACGAAAAAAAGGGGGAGGTTACTTTATAAACAAACACCCCTTTGCTTGGAATGATTAATTTTCTTTACAATTTTCAATACAATTCATATTCTTTGCAACTGTTGATTGAATTTCAGTAAGATAAAGTAGCCTCCGATAACTATTCACAAACAGTGGCCATGGATCATCAACCTATATTACATACATACGTTCGTTCGTGCGCAATCCGATAAGTATCGAAATTGTACTGTAAAAGAAACAGCAAATCAAATCTCATCGCACTTACTCATTCTGGTCACGGGGATTTGAGTTCAAAACATCTTCACGATCTGAATGTGAATACAACAAGACTGCCTTTTCAGAATGAAATAACGAAGAGAACTTGTTTTCGTACCCATGAGACCACTTAACTCAAGTTGGGATCAAATGTTAAGCCTTGAACAGTAGTTTCGAAGGATGACGAAATTTTGTTGCCAATGTATGCGAACAGAATATGTAAAGCAAGAAATCGCTTCTTAGGACTTTTTCTGGGAATTTTATTCTAAATGTTCTACTTTTGTTCTTGTTTAACTTTTTTTCAATTTTGCTTTTATTGATACTTACATGCAACAGAACAAGTAGTGAAAGCCAACATGCAACGAACTTTCATATGGAAAGGATTTCAAATGGAAGAGAAACACTGAAAAACTATTCGTCAGCCAAGTAAAGGTCCTCGCCCCCTCATCATATTTTACAGCAGAAAAGATTGGCAGTTAATGAAAAATAAAACGCAAAAACTCCACAAAATTAACCACGAAATTATCTTTTATTTGGCTAAACATGCAACTTATTTTCAATCATTTAAATAAAACACTGATATTAACATGTATTCACGCAAGTCTACGTATTTTCTTTTTCACGCAAGTCTATGTATTTTCTTTTTACTTTTAACACCCTAAAAAATAATTAAAATATTTTCAATTACGTTAAACAAATGCATAATCTGTAAATAATCATTTAAGATTAAATTAACTACTATATTTTATTGATATAAAACAGCAATACATATTAAAAAAATTTTGTGCTAATAACAGTTCAGGAAAAATTTGTGGTTTGAATGAAACTAATTCCCTGTAATTCATTTCATTGCTTTTTATAAATGCAAATATGTACTGTATAAATGTACTGTACAATGTATAAAATATGTCCTGTATATGTCTTTATAAATATGTACTGTAGTGCTGTAATTGTTTTCACACTAGTTACACGCGAAAGGTAAAATAAGAGAAAGTTTTATTTTATTAAAATAACAGAAGACAAGAAATCCGGATAACCGCAGTTCTAAATTCCTAAATTCAGGATACCTAAGCTATGGAATATAAAGGCAATGCATATGAAACCTTACTAAGAAAATACAGCTAAGACAATTTTTTAAGAGATTACAGCAATTCAAATATCTGGCGTGCAACTGTAGAACACCAAGTTTGCTCAGAATAAAAAAATATTCAGAAGCATTTCGTTTTAAAAGGTATTTCAATGGGATATGCAATCTGATTATTATTTAGAATACATACACAAATTATTTTTCGTTACTAAAACATGGAGTTATCTTCAAAACAATATACAGATTGTATTTTATTGAGCCATTTTCTATCGAATCTTTTGTAAAATTGCATGAGTTGAGAAGAAATTTTTCAGCTATTTCAGCTATTTAACTTGCTTCTTAAATAACATTAACATTCACAAAATTGCCAAGAATTATAAAACTAATTAAAATTAAATCATTAAAAGACCACTGGAACATTTTTAGAATTTTTAACATTACGCATGTAGATTTTATTTATGATCAAACACGGAATAAAGTTTGAATCAAAAATGACTAGAAAAGTATTAAATGAACTTTTCTTATTCTATTATTTCTTATTCTTTATTTTTTTCTTTCTTCGTTATTTTAAGTGGAAGACAGTTCCAAGAATATAAAAAAATGATTTAAATGATAAGATTTAAATTTCATATTATTTTACTCCTCTACCGAGCCATTAATTTATTCCGAGACAAATTTCACCCTTGAAATAAATAACATACAGTGGCGAGAAAGTTTTTAAAAGAACACAAACAGTGTTAGTGATTCTTTACAAAAAAAAAAAAAAAAAATCTGAAATGTTTCAGATTTTAAATTACGTCAAAAGGGACGTTTATTTAACATTTTGTGTGTTACCTTTATTTGTTAAATACCATGTTCTTCGCACTTAAACCATAAAATTCAGTTCAACAGCAATATCGCAAAATAATTTTAAATTGAGCATATCTTTAGAAATTTCGGTACACGCTCTCACGCGCTGGAGATAAAAATGTTTTTCTGTACAACGTTGGTATTGCTGGCTTTGAAATCTTTGAGTTTGTTAATGAAAAATTCGTTAAAGTTTTAGAGAATATTGTTACGAATTTCACATTTATTTGGCTATTTATTTAGAACATGCATACATTTAGGCAGATTTTTCATTTTTTAAAATTTAATGCAGAGCGATAACATTTAGTGGCAACAATTTGAAAAGTGATACGCCGTTTTTGTGTTTCCGACGCAAAATCGCAAAACGAAAGTAATAGTCCTTCGGGACTAAATCCCTTTGAAAACTTATACAAATAAATTACTTAAACTAACAGAAATCTTGTTTGTTTAGTGTAGTTATGAAAAATATACGTACTTTCTTATATAAATAAACCATAACCGACAAGATCACTGATATGTAACCTTTTCGCAAATAATGTCAGCATATCAGTATTATCTCTAGATTTCTTATTAAAAATAATACTTATTTCGTTTATAATATTAAAGCCATCGAAAAGTATTAAAATATTATTAAAAATATATTGTTTCTTAATGACATGTATATTGATGAACAATGCATTATTACAGTTTGAAATGTCAAGTTTTTATAATGAGTAATCTGGCAAAGGATGGTATTTAAATGATCCGCTACAAAATCTTACTTTTAAAAGAAAAATGTTAATTATTTTATAAAAGGTGCTTTTAGCATAAAAAATAGTAAACCTGACATGAAATTAGAAATACATAAATAAAATTTTTCGTTAATAATTGCTGACTAGCACAAGCATTAAATCAAATTTAATTGTGAAATAAAATTTCTACTTTTCTATATAATATTGTATATATTCTATATAATAAAATAGCTTAAAATTATATGTAGCATAATAAATGATTTAAAATTAATGAAAAGTTATTAAAATATTGCACACTATTTAATAAAATATGTAATATGGAGAGTTAAAAATAATAAATAATAAGTGTTAATCTAAGGAACATTTTTTCAAATAAAAACATTAACGATTTAAACTTTTCTGAGCATAAGTATTTTTATTATGTTAGTTTTCGAAAAGTCATGCTACATTTAAATTCAGTTTTAATTTTAATGCAAGTAACTTTGGTTGTTTTTATAGACAACAAACTACATCTACTTTTAAAAAAATCAGAGATTTTCAAATCTGTTTAACTGCATACAAGTCTTTAATAATTAAACAAAAAAGATATACTGTTAGAATTCGAAATCTTTTGTTGCAAAACGTGTACTTTTAAATTAACAGCAAGTGTTTTTTAAGTGTTACCGAAAGGTGACGCTGGAAAGAATATACAACCTAAAATTAGGGACATGGATGCATTGTTATTTTCAAGAACTGTTTTTCATATCTTGAGTTTTTAATAAAGAGTTCGCAGTTCTTAAAAGATTAAAATTTTTTGTTTTCTAAATGCAAACATCACAAAAATTTGTTACTTGAAAAAAACGAAAGCAACAACCGCCCCTCAAAGTAAAAATTTATAAGGAAAACAGTTTTAATATAATTTTAACGCTGAAATGAGATTTTCGTACTGTAAAACACAGAAACTTCTGTACTGAGGATTATGAAGAGAGAAGGAAAAATCATTAACACAATAACAATATAAGAATAACCTGCAATGCTTTTTATTTATTTGAAATAAATAGAAACAAATTTTTTGGAAACACTGAAATCTTAAAACATCAGACTGGGTTTTTTGTTATACTCATTATCACTTTTATAACTTTCATCAACTTTAATATTTATTTAATATCTCTTTTATCACCATTAATAATGCAAAGCACCTTCTTTCTAAGCACTAGTTAAATTTCCTGGTATTTCTTACATGATTTCCAGTATTTTTATCATTCTATTTTAATACCTATCCATCCTGCTTGTATTTCAGTTTTTTCTTATATTAAAGTTTATCCAGTTTGCATATTTGCATGTTTTATAAACAGACACACATACTATCTCTTTAACTAAAGCATTTCATTGCTGTAGTAAACATATTCTACACCAATACATAAATTCATATTTTCATTTACAGCTGCATTTAAAAGCTTTTGCTTCTTTTTTTCTGAACATTTAAATATGCATATTTTATACATAAACCTTCATTCTTAAAAGCATACAGTTATAATGCCTTTTGATTTCTTAAAATACAAAGTTGTATCATTTATGCATATTACAATACTGAAATTTTCCTATCATGACGATTACTGAATGTCCATGCAGGTGTGTCCGATATATATATACATATACGTAAGATAAAATATATAGAATTAATAACAACTAAGTGTGGTAAACTATCTAAAAAGAAGACACAAATTAGAAACAAAAGTAAAGTTGAAACAAACAAAGTAAATTAATGGAAACACAAAACTGAAACAAACGTACATTTAGTTATTTTACTTTACATTAATTTACTTAAATAAAACTAAATTTAGGTTTTGAAGTTCTACATATGAAACACTGTTATAAAAATCATTCTTTTCTATGGCTTGATGTAAATAAATCTATCTAGATATAAAAGAAGCTTTAAATATGTTTACCATTCTTGGTTGAAATTAATTCTATGCATTTTATATTCCTCTTAATTAATTAGTTAATTTCGTGGCATTTTGCTCTGCGACATTAATAGTATTCATTAATTAAATAATCTTTAGTATTTTT
The DNA here is from genome assembly GCA_000611955.2 of Stegodyphus mimosarum. NCBI lineage: Eukaryota > Metazoa > Arthropoda > Arachnida > Araneae > Eresidae > Stegodyphus > Stegodyphus mimosarum. The sequence continues at coordinate 1,349,094 of KK119467.1, forward strand.
TATCTTTATATATGTATATAGCTGTGCGTGTGTATACTGATCTGGTAATATTTAGACTTGTCACGCTATAAATCAGTTAACAAATTTTATAATTATACGGAATTTTAAAGTTTATAATATGCCATACTTTCTCAAATTTGGATTTACAATAAATTATTAACAACGTGACAGAATTGAAGCTTCTTGATTAAAAATATGCATCCGTAAAAGTGTGAACAATTGCACTTTTGATTTCCCTGGACATTTTTATATCTTCCTTTTGAAGATATAAAAATTAACAATAAACAGTCAACAATGCGAATTTGTATGGCTGGAATAATTACAATAAACAGTCAACAATGAGAATTTGTATGGCTGGAAGGTTTCATAGGTATGGTTTTAAAATATTTTCGCAACGTTCGTCAAAGGACTTATGTTATTTGTTTCAATGGAATTTCTGATTATCCTTTCTCAAAGGACTTATTTGTTTCAAAGTAATTTCTGACTACTAACTTTTTGTCACAGCTTTTCTTTTTAAATTACTACTAAATATAAAAGATCAACAAACCAAGATCCTTACTAACTTTTAACAGTAAAACTCAAAAACAAAACATAATCAGAATCAGACTCAAAATTATGCCAAAATGCCATTTTTCCCTTCATAACTTTACTTTACTTCACAATTTGTACAAACATTGGTTAGTACCTTTGCTTTCTGTTAAATACAATAAATGCAGACACCTGCTGCAACACAAATTAATAGGGTAACTAGGAACAATTTTAATTTGAAGTTTAGCACGGTTTTTAATGATTACATGATTTACAGTTTTTATCCAAACATGTAATGTAAATACTGTTTGTGTAAGCATTATTTATGTTCTAATTTTCTGTTTAGTATTAAGTTGATAAATAACTCACCCATAAATGGCATCCTTATCTCTCTTATGTACATCCGGCACGGAACCCATGATGTGGTTGGACATGACTCCCGAAACATGGTTACTGTGGTACTGATGCATAGAGGGGGTGTGGTTCATGTGGGGTGCGTGACTCAAGGGCTGCATAGCCCTGTGCCCGTGCGGATCGTAAAGAGACGTTGGGCCGTCCATCCCGCCATAATGCGGCATACCATCTTCGTACTGCATGGCCAGGGAATGTTCAAGTGGATATGGCTCACTCTTCATAAAGCACGATCAGTGTTGGCCATCCAAAACACAAGAAATAGGCAGAAACAATTGTGGTCGGTACGCAGTCGGTATCAATACCAAGCGTACCAAATGTGCCGGTTCGATTTAAGGAGCCCGATTTAGCTTCAGTGCTAAGTAACTTAAATGCCGTAATAATCCTCCACAATTTGTAAATAAACTTCTTAAATGCACTCTTCCGCTTGCATCACAACATATATTATCTGAACACCTGCAGGAGCCGTTTTGAATCAAAGTGAATCCTTATAATTCTGGCAGCTCATAAATTGCTACAAGAACTTTTTTTTCCACGAATTTGCAAAGAAACTTTTGCAGACGATAGAATTCAGAATACCTAGACAGAAGAAACTTTTACTTTTCCAACAGCAAAGTGCGCGGAATCCAACTTTGAAAACTTTCCCAGAACTTTTTCCTCGTTGGTAAAATTCACATATATTAGAGTGAACAGTGCACGAAGCCGCAATTAGATTCTCTCGTTGCCTTTGTTTTTGTTTAGAAACGTTTGTTTTCTTTCCACTTTACCCAAGCACACCGACAAAGGTCGAAGAAAAAAAACACACGCGCACCGTCCACTACTGTCCCGCGCAGTAAAGTGCGGCTTAACAAGCCACGCGATATTCGCCCGAAGAGCAGAAACGACCACAGCGCCACATGCGAGACTGCGGATATCGAGAGAATGACAGGGTGTAGACGGTTGGGAACGGCTGTTAGGTATTTGATTTCCGAGACTTTTTTTTTCCCATGCCGTGGTTGGTTTGCTTTTAATATAATAAACCATGCTATAATAAAAATAAAAAATGAAAACTTCGTACAGAGCTAAGCAGACAAGATCTTAATTTAGTTTTGGAAAATAATTTTCACTTAATTGATAATACTGAAGCTCATGATTTCTTTTCTTTTTTTCTTGCTTTTTAGTCCAAAGGGGCTTTGTCCCTGAAGTTTTTCGGTTTGCGATTTTGCGTCGAAGCACTCTGAATATCCGTTTCACGTTTCAAATTGTTGCCACCAAATATTATCGTCCTGTGTTATATTTCAAGAAATTAAATAATGAAGAATCTGCATAAATGTTATGTATGTTTCTAGTATTGTGATAAAACAATGGTACCTAGAGCCATCCAATTTTGAATAACGTAATCCTCCTGCGAATATGGGCATTTGGAAGCCCAAATTTGAAATTCAGAATTTGTTTTATTATTGATTTCATATTTTGTAAAACTTTAAAGAAATTTGATTAACAAACTCAAGGATTTCAAAGCGAGCAATAGCAACGTTGTACAGAAAAACCTTTTTATCTCCAGCGCGTGAGACTGTGTATCGGAAATTCTAAAGATATGCTCATTTTAAAATTATTTTGCCATATTGCTCTTGAACTGAATTTTATGGTTTAAGTGCGATTTAACATGAAATTTAATAAATAAAGGTAACAGACATTATGTTAAAAAAAAAAAAAAACGCCCCTTTGGAAGTAATTGAAAATCTGAAACCTTTCAGATTTCCACCCCCCCCCAAATTTGGCCAAACATTTTGCCGAAATAGGTAAATAATAAAGATGCTATATTTTCTTGACATGGGACAAAAACTTGCATAAGATCTCCGATTTTTAAAGAAAAAATATCAAAAATTAGATAGTAACACAAAATTCTGAATTTCTACGCTAAGTTGTGTCACGACAGCATCGTAAGAAAAATTACCAAGGCTGAATTTCGGGTAAAATCTTGAAATCTTCAACTCAAAAATTTTCAATCGCTTAAAGGTGTTTTTATTATTAGAAATGATACTTGCAAATAGTCTTTCTTTTTAATTTACATTTTTAAGGAGGAAATGAAGGTGTTTTACATTGAAATAATTCGCAATAAAAATCGAAACACCGGCAAATAAATTTGTACGTATATATATGTACACATATATTACATTAATGTTTATTTATGTAAGTCAAGAAGAAGCACTTAATCACGCAAGTTTTCTTCACCCACAGCCAGGTAAAAATGAATGAATTAATTAGTTAGTAATAAAAGTGTCAAAATATCCGAATAAAAAGAAAGCAGTATGACCAAACAGAAAATATTTTAAATAATATGCATGAAAAAATATAATAAATGCAATGAAAGGAGTTCCAAATGAGTCAATGTTGAAACACAGAACAAGTGGTAACTCTTCAATGTTTTGAAAGGGACTTTAAATATCTTCATTAAGAAGGTTGAGAAAAAACTCATTTCTCATGCCTTTCGTTTTACTCAGGCTCTTAAAACTGCTCGTGCAGAAGGCACATTTTTTTTTTTTTAAATTTTCCGTGAAGTTGAACGACACCAGAAAAAAAAAGAGCGCAGGTTTAGCAGAACAAACTACTACTCACTTTGCATATCTTTTAATAACTTTGAAACTGCATAACATTCCACTTTGAAATGACACTTGTATAATGTTTCATGCTTCTACAAACAAGAACAGGTGAAAGGTGGATCTACCCTTTTGTAGATCTACCTTTTGTGATCTACCCATTTGTGCGTAATTATTCTTATTATTATCATTATATTTTATTTCTAAAAGTGTACTTCAAAGAATATGGTAGACAGACTGTCGAGACCAGAAACTGTCATGCTGGTAAGCTTGTAGAGACATTAGGTTATTTCGAAGCGGGAGACAGAAAACTGAGCAACGCCTTCGCCGGGAAAGGAACCACGGACATCTCGGTTACGCGTCGAGCGTGCTGACCACTACACTATGAAGGCATGCGAAGAAGGCGGGAGAAATACCTTATATATACTCCCTCTTTTAAAGGGCGACTGTGGTTTTGAGGACCCAATCGCTTAGCGGAGAATCACCATCCACCACCTTTTTAGTTCGGGCGCCAGTGTAGAGACATTAGTTATTTCGAAGCAGGAGTTGTGAAAAATGAGCAACGCCGTCGCTGGCAATCGAACCACGGACCTCTCGGTTACGCGTCGAGCGTGCTGACCACTACATCCCGAAGGGCGTGCGAAGAAGGCGAGAGAAATACCTTATAAGCTGATCAGCTCGTTGTCATAAAACGCCTTTGTTTGCACATGCTCTGTAACAATCTGTTGTGTAGGGTCTTATTCTTCTTACCCCTTACCTCTCCAAATTTTAAATTCGGAATTACTACGTCAATATAATTTATTTAGAATATTTCAATATATCATAAGAACATTTTCCTTAATATCAGTTAAGCTATACCGCTTAGAGTCAAATTAATTTCGCTTGAAAGAAAACCGAGTAAATTTAAGTTTCTTACAATCTAAGTCAGTAGTAGTTATTTTTACTACCAGTTTAACTTGTCTGGTAAAGGTCAGCAGAAACCCACGACACTCATCGTGGTAACCTCAAATGTACCTGTCGTTAGTAAGAGCTTTGAATACCGTACAGGCGAAAACCCGACTACTTTAGTTCAATTCAGCCCCCAATTTTGAGAGAGAGCACCACACAGAGCAGACGGGTTCGATGTTCTACTACCCCTCTTCCCCTGCCAGCAACCTCTCGAAAGGACTTTCGGCTCGCCGCATATTTAGAGTGTTCCCATGCCGTACAGGCACTATACATTTACAATTATCCATGCTTTCTCCGGGATTTGGCTCTTCGGTACTGTAGTTAGAGTGACTAACCACTATCCCAGTTGGCCAACGTAAGTAGTTAACAGCCAATAGAAATGGCTGTGAGAACAAGTGAAAATTATATAGCCCATCCTGGTATATAGAGAACGAAAACCAAGCGCAAACAGTTCGCTCAAAAATCTGAGTGCAATCGAACGAAGTGTGTTCTTAAGAGAGGTAACATGTTGGGCTGTTTTAATACTTTTTAATGTTAGATTTTAAAAAATACTTGAAAATACTGCAGGACGAATCCACTCCCTATAGTCTTCGTGCCTTTTGATTGCCCGTCGCTGATGTATACATACACGTATACAGAGCATGCTTACATATACCTCATATATAAGGTATATGCATATCTATCCTTTTCTGCTTTTGAAATTAACTTGAGTAATCTTTGCAACTTTGGATTTCAAATTTTCTGGTTTTATTGTTTCGGACTAAAGCTAATTTTACACGCGTTCGAGCCGCCCCCTTTTTTAGGTTTTATATTTCGACCTACTCTGCTAGTTTTATTCAGGGAAATACCCTTACTGTATATGATTGTAAATCTTCATTTTTCTTAAAAAAGTTTTTTTGCGATTTTATATGTATAAAATTTCTTAATTTGTTTTTTGGGTATCTGTGTTTACATTTTAATATTCTTGTCTTAGGGTTACGAATACAAGTCGGGAAAAGATCTGAGCATTTGAGAGTCTCTGAAAGATTTTCTAAATTGGAAATATATTTCGAATTTTACAGTCCTGTTTCTCTCAAATGTTTAAGAGGAAGGGAACTTGTATTCGGAACTCACTGATCAGCTTGGTTTTGGACTTCAAAACACTTTTCCCTTGATAACTTCTGTTTGAAGCGTTGAACTGAGGAGATCAATATTTATTACTTTTCATTTTTATTTTTATTTTTAATTTTATTTTCTTCGTAATGCTTTCAATTTTGTCAAATGTTTTCTTATACTACCTTAGGCTGCGACTTTATTCGAGATGCATAATAGTTAGGACCTTCATAGGAAAGATAATGTAAACATGCATTTAAACTCCTCCTTTACCTTTTTCTTAATTTTTTTTTCATTTTTTGCGAACCTGCAGCAACTGCGCATTCGTTTATTAGTTTCTAAACTTTGTTCTTATAATCTTTAAGAAAAATATCTTCTGTCTTTTGAGTTCTTACATATACACCTTATATATAAGGTATATGCATGCTGGAAGGAGGGAGAAAATACCTTTTTCTCCCTCCTTCCAGAATGGCTTCGTGCTGTAACGATAGCACACTCGGCGCGCATTCGAGAGGTCCAAGTCCGAGTCCCGGCGAGGGCACTGCTCATCGGTTCCTGCTTAAAAAAAAAAACTAATCACTCTACAATATATTTTCAGGACTCTAAAGCAGTGCTCCGCAACCGGTGTGCCGCGGCACACTGGCGTGCCATGAGTAGGATATAGGTGTGCCGCAATCAAATACATGTATTAGACATTTTGCAATTTTTTATCATGTAATTAATACACAATGACAATTTTTTTTCTTTAATAATGTCTATTTTAAATGTTTTTATATATTTCACTGTTGTGTGGTTGTGTGTGTGATTGTAAGTGTGTTAGCATTTGAATTTTTTCGGCACTTCCTTGATAACTCGGAACTCAAAAATATATAACTTTTTTAAAACATAAATTTAAACGAAATATATTGGTTTCAGATCATTTTAATTAAAAATAATAGCTCTAAAACTGTTTTTTTTTAAATTTGAAATAAACCAATCAAATTGAAGAATTTTTTTAAAAATTTTTTAAAAAAAATTTCGATTATTATGGTTGCATATAAATAAATATGTTATAGTTTTATAATTGTATATTTTTCAAATTAAAAACAAAAATTTATTGTAAATTTTGTGTATAAATCAATACATATATACATTAGCTTTTGGTGTGCCACGAAATTCTAGAAAGAATTTTTGTGCGTCTCAGGTGATAAAAGGTTGCGGAGCACTGCTCTAAAGCACATTAGAAGAATTTAGGGGTCATTTAATTAACTTGCATAATGTAAAGAATATTGTTTTAACGCTCTATATGACAGCCTTTTTTTTTTTGGACTAAAAGCCTTTCTTCTATTAGCCTTTTTGTTTTTGGACATCGTGATTTTCATGATAGAACGGAATTCCATGATAGATCCATTTTTTCGTAAAATTTCCATGAATATTATTGTCCTTCCTCTTCCACTATTTTCCACAGTCCGTTAATCGTGGTGGGTTTGCGCTTAGAAAGAGCTCTTTCAAGAGACCAGAGGCACGATTCTCCATAGGTGAAACGTTAGGGGACTTTGCAAGAATACGTTGGATTGATATATGTGAAATGTCTGTATCAGTCTTAATTTTTTCAAGGAATGTTGTGGTATCTTTCAAAGTATGATTTAATACTTTGTCTTGATGAAGTTTGTTTCTTTGAAAATCATTGGGATAAAGAAGCGGAATCTTCTGAAAAATATCAAACGTAAAGCATTGTTTTGATAATACGTTGAATTAATTTTTAACATTTTTTTTCATCCTTCTTATTTTTAATATCCCATTGTAAGAGGATACTGCGGCAGTTATAAAACCTTTACTGAAACTTTCTTTGCATTGAACGGAACAAGGTTCGTACATTTTTTTTCTCTTTTTTTCGATGAAAAAATTGACCTCTTACTTGTTGCAGTCATTTAGATAAACCCATGCTTCATCATAGGTCAAAATGTGTTTCCACTTATCTCCTGCGAAATAGTCATGCTTTTTGGAGTCTTCGTTCCATGTAGCAGTTAATGACTGAAGGTTTTTCCCTTTCCGATTAATAATATTGCTTATTTTGCCCTTAGAAATTTTAATACCATGCATTTCACAATATTTTTTAATCACGTACTAGGACTGTTTTTTTTCAAAAGTGCCAAAACATATCTTTCAATCTACAGCTTCTTTTTATGCGAGAAGTAGAATTTTAAGTGTAAAATAGAATGACTTTTACACCAGCAGTTTCATTTGCAGAGCTTCAAAACTCTTGTATTACTGGCATGTTGCCAAAAAATTATTATTCTATTGCATTACTGGTGATGACGAGACACAAGAAGAAATAACAAATTCGAAAACACCTATTGCTTTATTTCTTGCTGATCTCGGAATGCAAGGTAATAGAGCATTTTTTACGGATACCTAAATATCGTGGGGATATGCATGTAGATCAAAATGGATTTAAATTGATGAAATGATGCTATAGAAATAACAGAAGAAAATACTAAGTAATGATATTTATGTCAAATTATTTATTTCAAACATGCTATAAACAATTTTCTTTAATTAACAAACAACTAAGTACCCTCTAACTCAGTTACATTTCTGGCGAGGAAACGGAAAGAAAAGTTATCACAATAACGGGCTAATTAAAATAATAACAACCCAACAAACAAACATAGTTTGTTACAAATTCGGATATTTTTTTAATGGAGAGAAATTTAACATGATTCTTTGCATCTGTGAAAGCGGATAATAATTAATGTTTAATTTTCTGATTTGTATGATCTCCTGCTCTGAAGTAAAAAATAAATTTGAATCAAAATCATTGTATAATTCTTTAGCAGAATATTATCCGGATTAAGTTTGACTTTGTAAATCAAACAATAACTTTTCAAACAACAACTTCGATTATGTAAAACACCATTAACTGTACCGATAACTTTGGTTAAGTAAAACAAACTGCAAAGAGTTACAATGATTACTACGGAACTTCGTTTGACGACACTCCTTGGTACTTAGTTCTAGTTTTACGCTGTATTTTGCTTAATGTATCAGTAAACCGCAAGAAAAATTCAACAGGAAATGTATCGTTACGAGTGCCATGTTCTCTTTCAGATGCAAAGAAGATAAGTGTTCTCTTGCCAAGAAAAATACGGGGTACATATCTTTTCATCTCAATGCACTGCTTTCGCTTGTTAATAAAAAAGAAACTTGCAACAAATTCACTCCATCACCTATTATTCATCGTCACTGAAAGCAGACGCGGTTAAAAAAAATTACGGATATGTGAATCTTAAAGGCAAAATATTTTTGGCACGAGATTTTTAAGCCTTTGCACATAGAAACATCCCTTAACAAAAAAGACGGTGAAAATTAAAATTGACTGAATTACGTCTGTAAAGCACACGTCTGCAATTCTAAACAACCTCCTTCCTGCTTCATTACTTATAGGAAAATATACTTTTTAGAATATACGTAAGTTAACTTCAATATATTGTTACGAATTTTGTGCACAGACAGATGATTTTATTGGAATTACATTAATGCGAAAATATTGTATTTTTTTGTGTAACGTAACATGAGAAATCTAAAGAGACGAGCTATAGCGGAAAAGTAAGAATACAGGGGCAACTCCATTTAACACTGAGTAAATGAGTATCTCGGTATTATGGCGAGGAAGCGACAAAAGTCGCCAATCTTGGAGACCATTTGGCGACATTTTGGTTTTCCTGTATCACCGTAATAGGTATCGTAACTGGATAAATGTAATTGATCACTATGTTAGCTGCAACCGTGATTCGACACTCATATTGCTTTTCAGTAATTTCGAGAAGCAGAAATACCTCGGCAGCCTGGTGAAAACTATATAAGGCCGAAGAGAGAGCATCTGCTCTTAGTTAGTTTAGTTAGTTGTTATTGCTGCGAGTTATTAGTTCAGCGTGAGATCGAATTAGCTTTCTCTTTAGATGCCCTTTGCATTGCGTTGTGTTTAACCTTCTTAGTTTAGTAGTTTGAAGCGTAACTAATTGTACTGTGTGATACTGTGAACACTGGTACAAATATTTCTGTGGAAAATTTCAGAGCTCTGAAATAATGAATGAATTTCATAAAAATAAATTTTATTAATCTATAATAGGACTTGTGTGCTCAATTATATTATTATTATATATTATATGATAATATTATATGAAAAAATAGTGACCTGTTAGGTCTCTGGGAAAGAGACGACTTTCAAGCGCCTGCATTTCATTGAAGGTTTATGTCACTAACTTTTGGAACTTAGCTTTTAAAAAATGAAAATTTCTCTTTTTGTACTTGTTGTCTTCATAATATTTCTCTTCAAAGCTAACGCGGATAACTGTTGTGACAGGATTTGCTGATTTGGATTTTGTGACAGGAGAGTTTATTAAATGCTCAAAAATCCGCTTTTAATACCTTTAATAATTTTTTTCTTTCAAACCACAATATTTGTTTGTCTTGCATGCTAATCGCTTTAGTACGGTCAGTATTGATGTGTGCGTACGGGTTCGTAATGGATTGAATGCACTAGTCGGTAAAAAGTTAATACAATTTATTCTTTTCCCAAGAAATAAAACAAAAATGCTGCAATTTCCTCAGAGATATTCGTAGAATATCACAATATCTCACAATAGTTATATTTTAAACTACTAAAACTTTGAATAGAACTCAATTCAAAACACAGAGAAAGCTAATCCGATCTTACAGCAAATTCACTACAATCAATAGCAGCACTAAGTACACACAACTACTATTCGCTTAAAACAACTGAGCTAAGATGTTTTTCTCCAACTTTTATAAGCTTTTCAATCATGCACGAGAACATTCTGGTACTTTCTATTCTCGAGGTTTTTGAAAAGCAAAAGCAATTACGAGATATGTATTTATTAAATCCGCGTGCTGCTGTAATTTTACTTTTCCGACGTAGTTTTCTCTTAAAATATGTCAAGCACTACATTACATGGGGAAATAAAACTATTTTAATCACAATCTACTAAAAATAGCAAATTAAATACAAAATCCATAACAATCTATTAAGTATCGCTTTAGTTAGATTTATAGCAATTAAAGATTAAGTACGCAAAGGAAAACGGAAGCATCAAAACGAATTTTTATTATCATATTGGAATATTTATCCGTGGACAATATTCCAGAAAAAAATTTCTGCCGTCAGGAATTAGGGTTATTTATGAGGTAATGTGTTTTTTAAGTTTTGTGTTCTCTATAAATTACATTTTTCGACAAATAATCATGTATTTTTACCGCAGTAAAGATGTTTTTAATCATATTGTTTTATAAGGCATTTTCTCTCTGCTTTTCGTATGCCTTCGTTGTTGTTGTTGACTCATGCTCACTTGTCTGATTGATAGTCAGCCCAAGCCCACGAAATTCTTCGTGACAAGGAGCGCAGGATGGCTCCTGTCGTTGGCAACAGCCTTGGGCACCATACAGGTGACAGTGCGACTTTGTTTACTTCCGCGCCCAATTTTGATGCAGAGCGCCCGGACGGGGGAGGGTCCGAGGGTCTCTCAGCCCTCTAGCCGTACAATCGGCCTCTTGAAAGGACTTAAGGCTCCCCGCATATTTGGATTGCTCCCATGCCGCACGGACACCATACATTTACAAACATCCATGCCTTTTTCCAGGATTCGACCCCGGGGCTTTCGGCACGACAGTCAGCGTCGCTAGCCAGTATTCCGGTTGGGCAGCGCATGCCTTCATGATATAATTCGAAGCACGTTCAACGCGTAAACGCGAGGTCAGGATTTAGAATCCCTACGAGGGCAATGCGGATTTCTTCAGTTTCCTGACGTCGAAAATTTCTAAGGATTTTACAACTGGCGCCTGAATTAAAAGGTGATGGACGATAATTCATCACCACGAGAATCTGGTGACTCGGTACCTCATCTCCAGTCATCCAGTAAAAAAGGAAATACACTGCTCGACATTGAAACTGCAACAAAAAGAAGGAGTGGTCAGAAATTTATGCAAATTTTAGAGTAGACATACGCCACTCAGTTATGCGAATGATGTGAAATGAGCAGCTGTCCGACGCACGTGAAGTAAGATATAAGGGAAGGAACGTGCAGAATGGGCAATATTCGTGTCGTTATTTCTGCCAGACGAATAATCGAAGAAAGCTGGTTTTTGTACAGGAGGATACGTGTAATAGGAGAGAATGCCAGGCCGCCGTCAACGAAGGCACTTCCAGCAGATAGACGATTTTACGAGGGGTATGGTGATCGGACAGAGAAGGGCGGGTTAGTCCTTACGTCAAATCGCAGCTGATATCCACATGGATGCAAGCACGGTACATCGGCTATGGCGAACATGGTTGGAACAAGGGAATGTGGGAAGAAGGAGGGGTGCAGGTGCAGCCAGAGTGACGTCAGCACGCGTGGATCAACGCATCCGCCAACAAGCTGTGGTGGTCCCGCAAGTCACTTGTACCGCGATTCTGCAGCATGTGCAAGATACCCTGGATATTCCCGTTTCGACGAGAACCATTTCCTGTCGATTGGTTGAACGTGGCCTGCACTCACGGCGTCCGTTATGTTAGAATCCTGGAGAGGGTGATGCGGATTTCTTTAGTTTCTTGACTTCCAAAAAATTCTAAAATATTTACAGCTTTTAATTTTCTCTATAGCAAATGTCCTTACATCACTCAAAATTTGAGCGTACAGTAATAGTGTCTTCAGAAAATAAAAACTATCAAACACGAAATAATAAAAGATTACAGTAATTTATAGCAAAAACGCATATTTTCATAAATATATCTGGAAATCTATCGACTAAGCTGCGCTTGTTATTTACAGTATTCTAGATTTTTTTGTAGTTTTCGGAGGCTTAACCTTACTTTGAGGATTGATTTAAATTTCATGATTTTATAAGCTACATTTTTAGTACATATTCGTACATTTATGCTGCAGTGCCTATTAAATTTCATGATGCGTTTTTCCAAATTTATCCGCCCACGAAAGTTTGGACATATTAATAGCAATAAAATGTCAAGATTTTTTAATTTACAAATGTCTTTACGTGATTTAAATAAAATTTCAAACTTTCAAAGGAAAATTTTGAAATTTAATTTGTATAACATCATTTAAAAATAATTTTACTGTCGCAAATCATGTGATTGTAAGTCATTTCCATTTTTGTTGTGGAAATGAAAATGACTGTACGTTTCTCAACAGAAAATGTCTTATGCGAAATGGCTATGCCTTAATTGTTTAGAAAAAAAAAGCACTTCTTTGTGGTATGTTTACTAACGCAAATGGCATACTGCATTTCAACGTGAATGAAAATTATGCATAATCTGTTTTCAAGTTCCAAACATGCAATAAAAATCAATGAATCGGTGAAACTGCGATTATCCGAACTGAGTAGAAGCAACATACGTAGTTTTGAAGATTTTATTTTCATATTAAAAACAGAAGTTTTTCAAGTAAATCGTTTGTTCTTGAAAATTGTTTACTTTAATACTAAATAGACATTTATTTTCAATCATTAAATATTACATTTTGACACTAAATTATATTTTAAGCAAAATGAATTTTTTTAGTAATATTTGTTATCATTTTGATTTTCTTTCATTTTAAACCGCGGAAAACGCAACTGCTTTTTTACCCTTTCTTAAAACCCTCTAACCGGCAAGGCCGTATATATACGGAGTAAAATACTTTTTGTGATATCTGTACAAACGTATATATACGTGCATATTAAAATACATCTAAGAAATTAAGGCTGTATATTAAAAGTACATAAATCCAGGTATAAAATGCCAGGAAATTTTTCATATTAAATAAAAATAATTTTTTCTGGTAGCAGTTTTGGGAAATTTGTGCTTTTTTAGCGAAACCCCGGCCGGTCAGAGAGTTAAACAACCAGTAATTATTAATTTACCTTTGAACACAGTTCCAACTCTTCTAGATTCAGATACTGTGATTGGGACTCAAATGAAGTAGACTTTACCGTCTAGGAACAAAAGACTGACGCAGATGGAAGGAAAGATATATGTCTAAAATAAGAGGCAAAGTTAGGGTAGAACAGGTAAATACAGGAATAGTGCGATTACAAAATGCCTCAGATATCAAAGAACTAATTATCAACAGTTAGGGCAATAGCGATCGGAAAGTTTCAGTGGAATTGTCTCGCAATTCATATTTTATTTCTAGCTGTTTTTCCCGAATTTTCAACAATATCTATCTGTTCAACATGTTTATAGAGTTCAAATAACTATTATTTGGATAATCGAGAGACTGCTGTATTCAAGAACAGGTTATGCAGTGTTGTATGCTACTAAATAAAAGAAAAGGAGTCTAAACTTGCACGCAAGTTTTAACTGGATTTTGCACTTTATCATTCTTTAGCATGACGAGTCCGCGAGTAACGTTCTTCAATTTTCGATTTTCAAAGTGCTGTAAATGAAAAGTCAGTCATAAATTATTTAAAGTCATCCTTTGTGTAAGAACGTGTTAAAGGGTTGTTAAAAGCCAAAAATCTTCAAAAAAATGGTGATTTGGGATTTTTGCATTTTCAAATTCTCTACATTTTTAGTTTTCTAAAAATACCATCTGTATGAAAATTAAAACTGCAAAAAGTTTTAATTTATCATCGAATGCTTTAATAAATGAGGATTTTTATATAAACCCATTTTTTCCCAAACGTAATTTTTTTTTATACTCGATGTACCTTTTCTCAGGAACTGCTGCTCACAAAAAAAAAGTTTAGTGAGAAAAGTGCTAAATTTTACTATGCCTAATAAAATACACTACTGGCCACCGTAAATGCAACACCCTGAAGAAAGCATGCAAATAACATGAAATTTACAACATGTATTAGCAGAGATAAGACATGGAAATGTTTAGAATTTCAGCGCAGACGCACATCACGCGCGTCTGTGGCGCCACTTCAAAGCGCTATTTAAGGCTTGGAGTTTTCGACAATTTCATGTTCCGCAATTATGCTTTTCTTGTGGTTTTTTCAAAAAAAAAAAACGATCCATTATGCCTCGTAGTAAACAGCGATTATCTTTTGATCAAGTATCCGAGATACCGAGAAAGGATAGTGGCCTACCGAGAGTGTGGATTATCTTTCAGGGAAATCGGTAGTCGTGTTGGATGAAACCAAACAACTGTAATGCGGATATGTGACCGTTGGATGCAGGAGGGTACGACAGGCCGACGTGTTCGATCGCATCCACCTCAGTGCACCACTTCACGTGATGACAAGAACATTGTGCGCATGGCAGTGATGGATCGCTCAGTCACATAACGAACCATAGCACAGCACATTCAATTGTAACGCATCATCTAGTGCAGTTTACATTCGATGCCGGCCATTCGATAACGGCCATTCGATGCAGTTTAGAGCAGAGTGGTCTGTCTGCAAGACGTCCATTGCTTCGTCTACCCTTGACGCAGAACCACAGACGTCTCCGCCGCCAATCGTGCGATGAAAGAAGGATGTTGACGGCAGAATGGAATGGAATTGTCTTTAGTGACGAGTCACGCTTCTGTCTGCAACACCACGATGGTCGGATTCGAGTCTGGGGACACCGTGGAGAGATGATGCTGAACAGCTGCGTTATGCACCGCCACACTGGTCCTGCATCGGGTATTATGTTATGGGGCGGTATTGGATATCACTCTCGCACTCATCTAGTACGCATTGCCGGTACTTTAAACAGCCAGAGCTACATTTCCGAGGCATTGGAGCCAGTTGTCCTTCCTTACCTTCAGGGCTTGCCCACGGCCATATTTCAACAGGAGAATACGCGACCACACGTGGCACGCATTGTCCAAGGGTTCTTCGTCAATCGCCAGATTGAATTGCTTCCCTGGCCGGCTCGCTGTTCGGATCTTTCGCCTATAGAAAACATGTGGGCCATGGTTGCTGAACGATTGACCCAGATTACATCTCAAGCTGCCATACCAGATCAACTTTGGCAACGTGTGAAAGCTGCTTGGTCTGTTGTACCCCAAGACACATCCAAAGTCTCTTTGAATCAATGAAGAGGCATGCGGCAGCGGTGATCTTCAACGATGGCGGCTACTCTGTCTACTGATTCTGAAGGGAACCACTCTTCACAGAAGTCTATAAATTTAATCGTTTGATACTTGGTCAACATGTTATCAACTAAATAAATTTTGTTGTGATATCTCTTGTCTTTCTTGGTGTTGCAATTTGGGTGGCCAGCAGTGTATATATAATAATGTACGTCAAAAAATAATAAATGTTAAACTATACATGCATATTTATTTATTTTTTACCTTAAAAATCAATGGAAAGAAATTTTAAGAAGTGCCTTTATAGCAGAATAAGGGAAATTGTACTTGGCATTTTAAACTAAATTCTTTTATTATTAGTTTATTAAAAGTAGAATAAATCCTCCTTCCTGAATGGTGAAATTTGAAGCAAGTTTTTCAATCATGGGTATCAGGTAATATTTTTAAGCACAGTTTTATTATTATTATAATTTAGTATTCTCATGGTACTTAAATTAAATTTTATGAATTCAATATGTCCCAAGAGAATAATTTTTTTATTAAAAAATAAGTTGTAAAAACACGCATTTAAGTTCATCTATTTCTTTTTCTGCATGTAACTATCTGGTAAAATTTCGTTACAAAAATCAAATTCCAGTTTAAAATTATATATATGAAAACATAGTATATATAACTTGTAGAGCCATTAGGCTATTTCGAAGCAGGAGAGACGAAAAATTAGCAACGCCTTCGCCAGGAATCGAACCACGGATCTCTGGTTTACGCTTCGAGCGTGCTGACCACTACACCACGAAGAAGGCGGGAGGCATACCTTACATAATTCACCTTTTAAAGGGCGACTGGGGATTAGGGGCCCAATCGCCAAACCCTGATGGTGGGGAATCATCATCCACCAACTTTTATAGTTCGGGTGCCAGTGCAGAGGCATTAGGTTATTTCGAAGCAGAAGAGATGAAAAATGAGCAACACCTTCGCTGGGACTCGAACCACGGACCTCTCAGTTACGCGTCGAGCATGCTGACCGCTACACCACGAATTCATGCGAAGAAGGCAGGAGAAATACCTTATAAACTAATATAATAAAAAAATAATATATATATAATAATATAATATATGTCAAAAATAATAGTATGTATAACTATACATACATATTTATTTATTTTATGCTTTAAAAATCAATGGAAAGAAATTTTTAACAAATGTCATTATGGTGGAGTAAGCGGAATTGAATTGGGCTTTTTAAAATAAATTCTTTTATTATTAGTTATCTTAGAATTAGCAAACTTACTTATCTTTAAATTTCAGGATAAGTTTCAGACCTTTTTTTCCTCGCACTTTGATATTAAAATTTTATGTTATTGTTTCATATAAACAACACAATAATTTAGAAAAAGAGAAGTCATGTCTTTCTTTGTCCTGCCTTACCTATTTCTTCGATGCCGACATCTACGTTCCAGCTATTTATAGTTATTGTTCAACTAAAATTTCTATTTAAAATAAGAATTTCTCATAATCTTAACATAATTAGTCTAAAGGGGCTTTGTCCCTGAAGGGCTATTGTTTTCGTTTTGCGATTTTGCGTCGGAAACATTAAAAGTCTGAATCACTTTTCAAACTGTTGCCTCCAAATTTTGCAGCCCTGCATTACATTTAAAGAAATTAAATATTGAAGAATCTGCATAAATGTATGTATATTTTTTGCATTGTGATAAAACAACAGCGCCTAGAGCCATCCAAATTTGAATAACGTACGTTTCCACCCGAATATGCGCATCTTTAAGCCCGAATTTAGAATTTGTTTTATTATCTATTTCATATTTTATAAAACTTAAACGAATTTTTGATGAGTAAACTCAACGATTTAAAAGCAAGCAACAGCAACAGTCTACAGGGGGAGGGAAACATTTTTATCTTCAGCGCGGAATTGTGTATCGAAAATTCTAAAGATGTGCTCATTTTAAATTATTTTCCGATATTGCTGTTAAAGTGAATTTTATGGTTTAAGTGCAAAGAACATGATATTTAATAAATAAAGGTAACACACAAAACGTTAAAAAAACGCCCCTTTGGACGTAATTTTAAATCTGAAACCTTTCAGTTTTTGTCTATTTTAATTCTTTAGAAACATAAAAATATTAGCTACTTACAAAGTTCTACCTTAAAATTTAATTAGTTGCATTCAATAACATGTCAATAGAATAGCTTCTGTTGCCATACCACTGATGCACAATTAATTTTTTCTTTACTCCTGAATTTGCGATTTATCGTCTGGAATTTAAAACCTGTATAACAGTACGCTGATCTTGAAAGAAAATTAAACAAAGCTGCAATATGTTTAACAACAAAGAATGGTTATATAAATTTCAGTAATCGCAAGTGTTACTACTATATAAGTCTGAAGATAAATTAAATATGGATACAAAAGAACACCAAAACTCCACCCATAAGTCTCATTCAACATTTATCTTTATTCGGAATAAGGAGTGACAAATTTTAATATACGGTACATTTTTCTCTTCCAGTCTTACGCAGTTGCTTAAAATACCCTTAAGAGAAAGAAATAATGCAAAAAAAAAAAAAAAAAAAACCCTGGCATGTTATTTTAGAAAAAGTTCGATTTTGTGTCAAAATACCTATATTATAACAACTCCATATATAAATCTAATACATATCCTAAGTCGTGCTTTCCAGACATGAAAAACGCAAGTTGAAGTTTGTCAATAGGTCCAGTAGAACGGGAGATACAGAACTGTTTACCTCCTCTTTTTTTTTCCTAGCAGTGCACATTTTATAAAAAATTTTAATTATAGTAAGAGGGTCGGTTTGAACACCTAGCAAGTAACGGACGACATTTTGATTATAGTAATGCTTTGGAAAATACAGTCATTCGAATTAAGCAGTCATTTTAATATTTTGTTAATAAAATATCACAAAAAAGCTATTTTTTATGCTGACTGTTACAATTTTGAAATATCTTGCGAATTTTGTAATTTCGGGAAGGAAACAGAGCGAATGATAATGATGATGATTATGCTAAAAGTAAGATCTAAAGATAAAAAGTTTGAATAAAGATATAAGTAAAAAACTCTAACAAGAAATAGGTAATGATATGAATAATTAACATGGAAAATGAATGAAAATATGATAGATAGTAATGATCAGAAGTATACTGGAAAACAAATTTTGAAGAGTATTCTTGCTTTAAAATTCCTTACTCCTGTGCCTCTTTCCTTCAAATAAATAAATAAAAATGAAAAGTAAAACATCGATAATAAAATTTAATTTGGTAACTGTTAACAGTGTATTTCATTTCGAAATATAAAACATAGCTCCTAGAAGGCAGTTTTAGTTCGACCGCCTCATCCGCGACCATCAGCGCAAACACGCATGCGCCATTCGGACGGAATTATTCTCAAAATAGAAAATTCTCAAAAAAGGATGGGGACTTTCTTTCCCTCTATTTTCTCTTTCCGGAGAAGAGAAGCCTTTCACGTCGCAGCAAGTAATAACACCCCTTTTTGGACGAGTCTATGTGTTTTGGCAGAATGCCAGCTAGGGTTGCGTTTGAAACGGTCGAACTATACCTGTAGAACCGAAGCTTCTTTCTCTAGTAATTATGATAAACATTTTGAAGCAATTTACTAAGAGTTACACCTGTCAACTACAGGAGATCAATAGTAGAGATAAGTATGTGATTCGCTGGTTGGTTTGGCTTATTTGATTATGGCAAAGCACTCAAGGATTATCTGCCTAAGGGGGGGGATATCCATGTGGAGGACTTTCTAAGGGAAATTGGCTAGTAGCTACGTTACATACGGGGAAAACCAAAGCGCCCATTCAGCCAGCTCTTTCGCTGAGATTCGAATCCGGATCGAATTACCAGTGTTTAGTAATTTTGCTGTTTAGTCCCTGGTGGGTGTATGATTTTATGGTTACACTATTTTTTTTACATGGAATCTTCCAGAAATATGTAATTAAAAGCAGACAGAAGCCTAATATTTTTAATCCAAAGGGGTAATTCTCCCAGAAGGACTATTAATTTCGTTTTGGCATTTTGCGTTGGTTCACGATAAATGTCTGTTCACTTTTCAAATTGTTGCCACCAAATATTAGAGCCCTGCATTATATTTAAAGAAATTAAATAATGAAGAATCTTCCTGAATGTACGTAAGTTTCTCGCATTGTGATAAAACAACGGTACCTAGTGTTATCCAATTTTGAATAACGTACTTTTCCACACGAATGTGGACATCTGAAATACCAAATTTGGAATCTGGAATTTGTTTTATTATCTATTTCATATATTGTAAAATTTTAACGAATTTTTGATTAACAAACTCAACTATTTCAAAGCAAGCAATGGCAACACTGAACGAAAAAAAAAGAAAAAGCATTTTATGCTCATTTTAAAATTATTTCACGATATTGCTGTTGAACTGAATTTTATGGTTTAAGTGCGAAGAACATGATGATTAATAAATAAAGTTAACTCACAAAACGTTAAAAAAACGCCCCTTTGGGCGTAATGTAAAATCTGAAAGTTTTAAGATTTAATTTTTCTTATTTTTTATAGTATTTTATGATAATGGGCAGAATGTTAAAGAGAGATGTAAAGAAAAATAAAAAAAAGTTTTGTAACATTTGTTAAAGCTAAGAAAATTGTGAAGGAAATGTAACGAAACACTTTTTTGAAGATATACCAAAGCTTTAATGAAGAAGAAGTAAAATGCATCAAAAAAGTAAAATATATCAATAGATCTTATTTTCAGAATATTTTGCAATGAAAGCTTGAAAACAAAAAGCCTAATTTTTTATAATTAAATTGATATGATAAAAAACAGAATTGGGTAACTAAAGTTACTTTACTATTACGAGAGCCAAGAAATACAATAAAAATCAGAAAATAATTTTAAAAGAACCAATGGGCGTGCGATGTATCAATCGGTATTTATATATAAGGAATTTAAATCTGTAATTTACGATTATTAACTTCAAATTCGTTATTCTTTATTTCTTTTCAATTGACAATATGGTTAATGTACAGTTTTTATACAAATAAGAGGCAAAGGGAAAAGAAGATCTATCTTATAAGAAGAATGAATAATAATAATAATAATAATAATAAAATCTGAAATGTGTTAGATTTTAAATTACATCCAAAGGGGCGCTTTTTTAACGTTTTGTGTGTTAAATTTACTTATTAAATATCATGTTCTTCCCACTTAAACCATAAAATTCAGTTCGACAGCAATATCGCAAAATAATTTTTAAATGAGCATATTTTCAGATATGCTCATTTCAAATCTAATTTCCGGTACAGCGCGCTGGAGATAAAAAGGTTTTTTTTTTCCGTACAGAGTTGCTATTGCTCGCTTTTAAATCGTTTGAGTTTGCTCATTAAAAATTCGTTAAAGTTTTACAAAATATGAAATAGATAATAAAACAAATTCCAAATTCGGGCTTCCAGGTGGGTGGAAACGTACGGGAACGTTTGGGAATTCAGGTGGAAACGTACGTTATTCAAAATTGGATGGCTCTAGGTACCGTTGTTTTCGTATTCGAGGGGTCTGAGGTTCGAATCCCGGCGCGGGCATTGCTCATTTCTTCAATTTCCTGACGTCGAAAATAACCTAATGTCTCTACGAAGTAAAAAAATAAGGTGGTGGGTGATGATTCTCCACCACAGGGTTTGGCGATTGGGTCTTCTAATCCCCAGTTGCCCTTTAAAAGAGGGGAGTATATAAGATATTTCTGTCGCCTTCTTAGCATGCGTTCGAGGTGTAATGATCAGCACACTCCTCGCGTGTTCGAGAGGTTCGAGGTTCGAGTCCCGTGGAGTATATTTTCCTTTTTTCAACTTTTTGACGTCGAAAATAACCTAATGTCTCTACAATATTTTTTTAACTTGAGCAGCTAATTTGGCGTCTCTCTTAGCGGTTTGTTGTCCTACCCTTACTCCGGGTCTGCCTTTAGGTATCCAAAGAAGAATCTTCCATAAGTTTTCGTGGTGCAATTCTTCACATATCTTTCCAACACACTGTAGATCTCCTGTGCCTAATGGCAGACTGCATATTCATTTAATCATGTTAAAAGAATGTCGGTTAGTGCGAATGCACAGAATGAGCATTTGGTGTGATTATAATGTTGGCGGGATTTTAAAAGTGGATACGTATCATGTGTGGTATATATTCCGCTACCCGACTGTTTAAATCTTTATACAAAGTGTGGTAGATTTTTCGATTACCTGGGTGTAAACAACTACGGCGGTAATAAATGAAGCACACTCCAAAGCAAAGGCAATCAATCAATACGAACATTAAATAACGACTGAATAAATTTCCACAAAATACTGGTAAGTATCACTCGAAAGCAATCAACTTGATGAAGCACCTTGTACAGAATTTCGTAATCAGAAAAATTTCTCCTCTGACCCAACAATACACCACAGAATATGAACAGTAAGAGTAATTCATTCGTTTGATATTTGATTGATTTAACGTCTGCGCGACGGACGATGCAGCATAAAGTTCCTGAGTCAACAAAGTCACATAGAGGAGGAAATATGGAGCTCCTGCTATCCAAAGACTTGAGCACCAAGAGGTAGAAGACTGCCTTAACTCCTTCACCTCCTAGTTTTATCTAGACATATTAAAATGGCCTTCACTGCTAGAATGACTCTACCAGGAAAGAACTCTCAACGTACTTCACCCATTCCGCCCATGAACACCATACTGCCACAACCAGCAAGGCTTGGTGCATGCGCAAAATCTTTTCTACATTCACAAAATATCCGACAACATTAGGCTGAGAACACCAGGCTTCTGCCGAACATACACTGCTGGCCACCCAAATTGTAACACCAAGAAAGACAAGAGATATCACAACAAATTTATTTAGTAAATAACATGTTGACTAAGTATCAAATGACTAAATTGATAGACATCTGTGAAGTGTGGTTCCTTCCAGAATCAGTAGCCAGAGTAGCCGCCATTGTTGGAGATCACCGCTGCCACACGCCTCGGCACTGATTCAAAGAGACTTTGGATGTATCCTTGGGGTACAACAGACCATCCAAACGTTGCCAAAGTTGATCTGATGTGGCAGCTCGGGATGTAATCTGGGTCAATCGTTCAGCAACCATGGACCACATGTTTTCTATCGGCGAAAGATCCGGAGAGCGAGCCGGCCAGGGAAGCAATTTAATCTGGCCACTGACGAAGAACCCTTGGACAATGCTTGCCACGTGTAGTCGAGCATTATCCTGTTGAAATATCGCTGTGAGCAAGTCCTGAAGCTAAGGAAGGACAACTGGCTCCAACACCTCGGAGATGTAACGCTGGCTGTTTAAAGTACTGGCAATGCGTACTAGAGGAGTGCGAGAGTGATATCCAATACCGCCCCATACCATAATACCCGGTGCAGGACCAGTGTGGCGGCGCATAACGCAGCTGTTCAGCATCCTCTCTCCACGGTGTTTCCAAGCTCGAATCCGACCATCGTTGTGTTGCAGACAGAATTGTGACTCGTCAGTAACGACAATTTCATTCCATTCTGCCGTCCACATCCTTCTTTCATCGCACAATTGGCGGCGGAGACGTCTGTGGTTCTGCGTCAAGGTTAGACGAAGCAATTGACGTCTTGCGGACAGACCAGTCTGCTTTAAACAGCGTCGACTGGTACGCGCAGACACTGTATGATGCGTTGCAGACTGAATGTGTTGTGCTATGGCTTGTGATGTGACTGAGTGATCCGTCACTGCCATGCGCACAATGTCCCTGTCATCACGTGAAGTGGTGCACTGAGGTGGATGTGATCGAAGACGTCGGTCCGTCGTACCCGCCTGCATCCAACGGTCACACATCCGCATTACAGTTGTTTGGTGTCGTCCAACACGACTACTGATTTCCTTGAAAGATAATCCATACTCTCGGTAGGCCACTATCCTTCCTCGGCCGAACTGAGATACTTGATCAAACAAAGATCGCTGTTTACTACGAGGCATAATGGATCGTTTTTTTTTAAAAAACCATAAGAAAAACAGAATTGCCGAACTTGAAATCGTGGAAAACTCCAAGCCTTAAATAGCGCTTTGAAGTGGCGCCACAGGCGTGCATGATGTGCGTCTGTGCTGAAATTTTAATCATTTGCATATCTCACCTCCGCTAATGCATGTTGTGAATTTCATGTTATTTGCATGCTTCCTTCAGGGTGTTGCATTTATGGTGGCCAGCAGTGTATTTTCGTCTGCTTGGACCTCTCTAGGGAGGATATTTATACCAATACCCTCCTTGTGGTCCCCCTTTACACCAATCCCCTCCTACTTTCTTAGAGTGAACGGTCTTTTGGTCTTGTCTGATTTCGTCAGAATCCGGAGGAAAAACAACACTAACATTAACTTAATGTGCTATTTGTTATTATGCATCTGTATTCGGCTGCAGCATACTGACATCTTGTGTTCGGCGACAGTATAGTGAATTTTCGAAAGTCAGTATTTTGCATAGACGTGTATTGTAAAGAAAGAAGTACAATATACAGGAAAAGTATATTGCAATAGTATTGCCAGTATTATAATATTAGCTTGCTACCATTTTGAACTCTATCCTCTTTCTCGTCTTTTATTTATTAATGTTTTACCTTGTAGTGTTTTATTTTAATTTTCTAATTCCTTTTTTATTTTTGAACAAGCCTTTGCTTTATTTTCTCGTTCCTCACCTAGGATTCCCTGTTAGAATGAGGTTTTAGGATTACGTTTTATGTGAATAATCAACTCTGGGTATTCCTCTTTCCGTCCGCTAAATAACACTAAGAGTTCCCTCGCCCCGCCGCACCAGGCACAGGTATTCAACCCCTGCCTTCGCAGGTTTAAGTGTAAAGAACATCACATTGAATAAAAAAAAGGTAACACACAAAACTTAAAAAAAAAAGCTCCTTTGGGCGTAATATAAAATCGGAAAGTTTTCAGATTTTTTTCTTTTTATATTTTTCTATATTTTTCAATTTTTAATAAAGCTATTTTGAGGTTTTTATGTATTTTTGCCTTGTCGCGAAGTGAAAACTGAATTAATTGAATGAGAAATATATCTCTAATGAAATTAGCTTAAATTAAATGCAGCAAAAAATACGTATAATTTAATACTTCGTACAGGAAATCATGTGGTGTACACATCAGATTTTGTTTTGAAGCTGGAGACGTGAACAATGTGCAGTGCCTTCGCTGGCACTCGAACCCTGGACCTGTCGAACACACGTCGTGTATGCTTTCAAATACACCACAAAGATGTGCGGAGAGGATGGAGAAAATTCCTTACATTCTTCCCCTTTTAAAGGGCCACTGGGTATGATGGGAATCCAATCGTCAAATTCTGGTGGCGACGAATTATCGTCCACCACCTTTTGGTTCGGGCGCCGAAAAGTTCGGGGGCCGCTAAGAGAGACGCCAAATTAGCTGCTCAAGTTAAAAAATATTGTAGAGACATTAAGTTATTTTCGACGTCAAGAAGCTGAAGAAAGGAACAATACCCTCCACGGGACTCGAACCTCGGACCTCTCGAATACCCGAGGAGTGTGCTGATCATCACACCTCGAAGGCATGCTAAGAAGGCGAGAGAAATATCTTATATACTCTCCTCTTTTAAAGGGCAACTGGGGATTAGAAAACCCAATCGCCAAACCCTGGTGGTGGAGACCCACCACCTTATTTTTTTACTTCGGCCCCACTGTAGAGACATTAGGTTATTATTCGAGTCTCAGATTTTTTCCTTGAAGCAGGATAGGGGAAAAATATGCAATGCCCTTGCTGTGATTCGAAGCCTGGACCTCTCGAACGTGCTGAATCTAACTACACCATGAAAGCATGCGGAAAGTAGAAAAGAAAGTACTTTATAATATTTTATCTTACAATGTAAATAATGCCTACCGTTATATTTGTGCTTTTGAAGATGAATCATACTGCATTAACCACTTAACAGTTTTGCCTGTAATTCTTAATTTACGGGTAACGCCTTCTGTGGTGCTTATATGGTGGTGCGGGTTTTACATTTTCCAAGCTCACGTTTCTGATTATCGTGTATAATTCGTTCTAGTTTACGTTTTGATTCATAGATGGTACTACTGATCTGTAGAAAAAGATCCTCTTCCTCCCTCTTTTGTGCTTTTGATTCGTTGAAAAACGCGCGTGTTTGTTTGGGCGTTGTGTATTACAGTTCAAAGTGAATGTTTCGCTTAAGTAATCTATGAAGAATATTATTATACTTTTATTAGCTTTTAGTAGCTTATTATGAGAAATTAGTAACCGAGCTTTTAAGTTTTATTTCACGTAGTTTACACTCTTAAATTTTTGTGTGAACCAAAAATAGATGATTTTGACAATGACTGTGGAATGAAGCAAAGTATTATTGTCAGGACTGCAATGTGGAATTGCTTTGTATTGCACCCTGTTTTAAAATATATCATAGCAAGTTGAAATATTATCTCATATCTAGAAAATTCAAGATCTGTAACACATACGAAATATCAAATTAGAGGGAAATAAATTTACCATTTGCACATATATATCCGATAAACGCCAACATTAAAGAGGTAATTGTAATTTTTATAATTCTCTCTCTCTTTCTCGCTCTATGTATACATATATGCACGTATAGACTTAATTTTGACCAATAAATGATTTTTTACGCATATTTTGTTCACGCGATTTCGGCAACAAAAAAATAGACGTTTTGGAGGCTGGTTTTTTAAAAATTTCTTGGACTTCTAAGTAGTAAATAAGAACGAAAATTTTATAGCAAAATTTAGAGTTTAATTTTTTTTTCTTTATTAACAGACGTTGTTAAAAAGAAAATAAGGAAAATAATGAAAAAAGGAATTCTAGTCTGTAAGATGTAACCTGTTCAGTAAATGCAAAAACCAATACTACTTATTAGCAATAAACATTATATAAGTGCCTTTTCAGGTTTTGCTTGTAAAATTCAAATATTTAATATTGTTACGAAAAATTCGGCGGTTGCGCCTGTATGTAAGCTTTCCGGCATAGCACTAGGGTTGCCATAAAATAGTGTATGGTAGGGTTGCCAGATTGGCTACTTTATCGCCCATTTGGCGACCAAATTGGCGATATCCCATGGTCCAATCGGGAAGCTTCTAGAATAACTTCCTGTCGAGATATTTCTCGAAACGTGTGGAACTTACAGAAAAGCTATATAAACCCTTGCTTTTCTGAGAGCAGGCAGATTGTGAAAGAGTAATTAGTTGCAAGAATCGCTGCTTACTGTGAGTGCTAAGCTACGCGAGAGTTTTGTGAACGGAAAGCGATCGAGATAGTGCTTTGCCGTGAAGCTACCTTTACTGTATAGCTTGACAGTGTATTGGTGATTGTTCCACGGTGTTTATTATAAGTTTAGTGTTGCCGTGAAGTTACCTTTACAGTTACAGCTTGAAGCTGTGTTGCTGATTGTTTCAGCGTATTTATTGTAGACTTTCGACGCTTTTAAGGGTAATTTTGGAACTGTGCTGTAAATAGTGATTCTTGTAAATAAATTGTGCTTTTTATTGTTCTGCATCGTGTTTTCATCGGATACTCTCAAATCTACGAACCCGTGAAAACGCAACAATATTATTTATTTCTTCGAGATAGTTGTTGTCCTGTCATATTACATGGAAGGATGGTTGCCAAAGGTTGGACTTCTACTTTCCACACCATTTTTGAGAGAGAACAATCCGGGGTTCTTCCACCCTTCTACCCTTTGACTAAACCACACGAGGGGACTTTCGGTTCGCTGCATATTTAGAGTGCCCCTATGCCGTACGGACACTACACATTTACAAAAATCTATGTCTTATCCGGGATTCGAATCGGGGCCTTTTGGTATCGCAGTAAGCCCGCTAACCACTATACAGTCTGGGCGACTCTTAGTGATTGTGTCTGAACAATTTAACAAATACACATGCTCCATTCGAACTATTGCATTTGATTTGCGGAATACTTCTCCGGAAGAAAAAAGCGATTGTTGCATTTTATTACTACGAAATGCTCCTAAAATGTCCTTGTTTTCAAACAGTTATCTACTTCCCGCCCTTTTACTTCTTTGTGCGAAGGAAGTATTTTAATCGCGAAAAATTCCAGGTATCACATTTCAACGAAAATAACCATTTTGACCGCTATCGAATGCAATTTAACAATGATTTTGCCTGACATCTGTACGTAAGGACAGAATTAAGGACTCTTTTCCTCCCAAAAAATTATAAAACTGATTTAAAATGAATTCTAAAGAGAATTTCATGGCGTCTGTGCGTACGTACGTATGTACCTATATATGTATCTCCCATAACTCAAAAACGAGTAGTCTTAGAACATTGAAATTTTGTATCTAGGACTGCTATAACATGTAGATGTGCACCTCCTATTTTGGTTGCAATCGGCTGCACCAAAAGTGAATTTATATGATAACAATATATCCATTCTCTTACTGGGCTCAGTGACTTCAGTTTATTTATTCTTATATGTCGGTAAATTGCGCATCTTTTGCTTTAAAAATCATTGAATTATGTTGTTCGTATCTTCCGGTTAAGATGTTTATGCGTTTAGTAAATCTGCATGTAAGATTTGTAGAATTAACAATTTAAAAGTTGCTTAAGTGTGGCTAAACCTAATTATTTTTAGCATAGCATATTTGTTTCCATTTGAAAGTTAGCAGAATAGTGGATTTGTTGCCAACCTAGAGAAACTAAGCTTCGCAACAACAAAGGTAACGCCTTCTTTTATTATTGCGAATTAAATCCTGCTTAATCCATTCTGTAATAATTCGAGGAAATAACGGCGTAAGATTTACTTCGTACTTTTTAATATAGATATTTTGAATTTTTAGTATTTTTGTCATGTCGCGAAGTGAGAACTGAATTAATTGATTGAGAAATACTGATTCGTCTATGAAAAACATTTTTTTTTTCTCTTTTGCTCGTTTAATTTCTTTTATACATCGTGTTAGATATATTATAGTATTTGAATAGAACATGTGGCAACGATTAGATAATTCTTCAGATGATATAATTTTTGTGCATTCTGAGTTACAAAATGCATGAGATGTAAACGCTGTTAAGTGAACCTAACGCCAGAATGTCGCTATGGTAAAAAAATACAGTGAATTTTAAAGACTGCATTTATTCTATTGTGTTTTATGCGGTATCGATGAGATTTCAATAAGTTTAAATGAAATGCAAGAAAAAATGCTTATAATTTAATATTCCGTACAAGGAAGACATTTAGTGTATACATCAGATATTTTACTTACAACTGTACCTCTTAATGTACAATATCACTTAACCTTTTTGTAGAATAATGCTGTCTCCGTCTACCGCCAATTGTTAACTGAGGTCCCTAATACCCTAATTCTCAATAGCTGTAAGTTATTTATCTGCAGATACATTTTGGTGAGAAAATAACTACGAGACTTCATCCTTATTTGCAAAATACACATGCACATTATGCAGTTTTAATTAAAAATAGAACTTTAATTTTTTTTTTTTTTTTTTACTATCTCAACTTTTATAAATTGCTATTCTGGCATCAATGCAAAAGTAGTAGTAATGTACTATCTTCATAAAAATCATGCTTTTTTCTAATATAGTGAATTGCATTGTTAAAAAAATTTAAAAATATTAATAAATCAGTGCATTTTGCAAATTAATAAAGAGGTGAACGTTCTGAATCTAAAAAAGGCTTTACAAAGACTGGCGTTTGTTAAAGCTATAATTACATAAGCAATTATGCATGTAAATTTCGATGGATTCATGCATATTTTACGCCCTCAATTAAATGCTATCCAAAGACGTGAACAAAACGCTATTTAACCCGCAGATGTCAAACGGACACATGTTTAATTTCACCATCGTCTCGCTCGATCGGACTTCATCAAGGGCGTTTCAGAATGCCGGACAATTCTCAATCTGGTTCCGTAGGGTAAATCGGTTCTTGTCCTTGTCGACCTTGAATTCGTGGCAAAGTAACCGGCCTTGCTTCGGTATTACACGATATTCCAGCTTGTTAGTCAATTATCCTTCTGGTGCCTAACAAAGCCGTTCTCGAGTTGGATGTCATCAGATCCGATTTTCAAATTTTTTTAAAGTTATCTTACGTTCTAATGATTTTCGGTTATTATGAAGTCTACCTTTATAATATTTACGATGAGTTAACTATTTATAATCTTATTTAAACAGAAATTAATGTAGAGAAATGATGTTTGGTGTGCCTAGTATATGTCTCGATTAATATAAAATTTTAATTTGCTACGAAATTTAATATCTAATTCCATTTTAAATTTTATTATTTTAACGAAGGACATTAATTTTATTTTAATGGAACAGTACAGCAAAGCAGCTATAAATCTGGCAATAAGAACTGCAAGGAAAATTTGAAAAATGCACAGGAAACAAGAAAAAGCTTATTTAAATGTTTCTTTAGAGAAATTTATTTTCACACTCAAGACAAAAATGAGATAAAATTTATTAAATTTATAAATATCCCGAATTATGATTATAAACAGGACGATTAGGAAGTCCAAATTTATTGGAATATTATTGTTATGACAAAAAAAATTCAGCTTCATAATTTTTTGTAAGAAATAATTTCTATTTCTATATACACCAGAAAATAAAATGTTAGATCAACATTTTTAAAAAATAAATTTAAAAATAAATAAAAAAAAATTAAGATATCATTTTAAAAGTTGTTTTGCTTTGGAAATTTTTTAGAGAAAGGTAGTCTTAGGAATAAATAATAGTTATATATTTTTTAACAAACTGAACCTCTGCAGATTAAAGTAACATTTACTTCCTAAAAGGCATATTCCAGTCTACTCAAAACACGTTTCAGTGGTTAAATTAATCACATGCGTACTTGAAAGCGGAAATTTTTCAGGCCTGTGCAAACATTTCAAAACACGAAGACTATCTTTATTGAATTTGGAAAGAAAAATAATAATAAAATAAAAAAAATCTGAAAGGTTTCAGATTTTAAAATACGTCCAAAGGGGCGTTTTTTAAACATTTTGTATGTTACTTTTATTTATTGAATATCATGTTCTTCGCATTTAAACCATAAAATTCAGTTCAAGAACAATATCGCAAAATAATTTTAAACTGAGCATATCTTTAGACTTTCCTACACACAGTCTCACGCGCTGCAGATAAAAATGTTTTTTTCTGTACAACGTTGCCATTGGCCGCTTTGAAATCCTTGAGTTTGTTAATCAAAAATTCGTAAAAGTTTTACAAAATATGAAATCGTTAATAAAACAAATTCCAAATTTCAAATTTGGGCTTCCAGATGCCCATATTCGCAGCAGGATTGCGGCATTCAAAATTTGATGGCTTTAGGTACCGTCGTTTTATCGCAATGCGAGAAACATGCGTACATTTATGCAGAGTCTTCATTATTTAATTTCTTTAAATATAATCCAGGGCTGCAATATTTTGTGGCAACAGTTTGAAAAGTGATACAGACTTCTAATGTTTCCGAAGCAAAATCGCAAAACGAAAACAAGAGTCCTTCAGGGACAAAGCCCCTTTGGACTAATAAAAATCTGAAAAGTTTTAGATTTTAAATTACGTCTAAAGGGGTGTTTTTTTTAACATTTTTTGTGTTACCTTTATTTATTACATATCATATTCTTCACACTTAAACCATTAAATTCAGTTCTAGAGCAATATCGCAAAACAATTTTAAAATGAGCATATCTTTAGAATTTCCGATACACAGTCCCTCGCGGTGGAGATAAAAATGTTTTTTCTGTACAGCCTTGCCATTGCTCTGTTTGAAATCTTTGAGATTGTTAATCAAAAAGTCGTTAAAGTTTTACAAAATATGAAATCGATAATAAAACAAATTCCAAATTTGAAATTTGGGCTTCCGGATGTCCATATTCGCAGGAGAATTACGTTATTTGAAATTTGATGGCTCTAGTTACCGTTGTTTTACCACAATACGAGAAAGATGCATACATTTATGCAGATTTCTCATTATTCAATTTCTTTAAATATAGAATACAGGGTGATAACATTTGGTGGCAACAATTTGAAAAGTGAAACAACGCTTGTGGTAAATCAATGCAAAATGGCAAAACGAAATTAATAGTCCTTCTGAGGAAATTGTTCCTTTGGACTAAAAAAAAGCGAATTTAGTGTAAGATGATCATGCATATTTTGAACGCCCGCCCAGTTCAATGAAGGACGCTGCGGTGAGACAATTTTTAAATCCTGGGCCGAAATTACCGAATTAATCGATTAGCCATTCGCTCAGCATATGCTGCCATAAGGCTGAGAACATAAACACCAAGTAACCGTGCTCGACAGGAAATTCGATTACTCTCGTCAACAGAGCTCACTATTCCTTCGTTAAACGTACAAAGTAATAAAATTATAGAGCAAGGAAGAAGAGCATATACAGATGGAAAGAAGACTGACTTGATATAATTTTCTCTTGTTCCTTCACAAATATAGGCAGGACATATTGTCTTCTTTACCTGCTCTTAAATATTTGCTAATTCACTCGTGTCATATGATAAAATTTCTTATAATCCCTGTGACTTCGTTTTCAGTAATATATTCCATAATTTGTTGAAGTGCAGAACATTAACTTTGTATTGTAGGATAAATCTTTCGCTGGAGTTTTTGTTGCAAATCCTGGTAAATGCTTTGCTTTATAATTGAAAATAATAGATATTGTAATGTATAATGTTTAGCATCTGCTACAGGTGCTGGTGTTCTGCAACCACATTTTACATTTCTTCTTAAGAATTATTGGAAATAAGATGGAAATTTTTCAAGATTTGTTGCTAATTGTACTAGGAAGACATTTGTTTTTATTCTTTTTAGAGATACTTGTAGGAAGTATTCAGTTAATCTTTCTATATCTCCCTCATCCCATCTTCTTTATTATTTTATTAAAACTTGCTCAGAAATTTTATTCTTGATTGTAAGTCTCGAAATAGGAAGATAGATATCAATCATAGGCTAATAGAACGAATATTTATTTCGATATTTATTGTTGCGTGCGTACGGGTTCGTTATGGATTGAACGCACAAGTCGTTTAAAGGTTAACAAAGATTTATTCTTTCCACAAGAAATAAATCAAAATTCTAAAATATTTCTTCAGAGATATTCGTACAAAATCACAATATCTCAAACGTTAAGCAAAACTCAATTAAAAAAAACAGAGAAACTAATTCTATCTCACAGCGAAATCGCTACAGTCAGTAGCAACATTAAGTAAACAAACAGTTCGTTTAAAGCAGCTACAACTACAACGACTGCGATGAGGTGTTTAAATTCAGCTTTTATAAGCTTTTTAATTATTTACTAGAACATTCTGGTAAAACCTCGATTTTTTTCATTTTCTGTGAATGGCAACAGCAATTACGCGATATTCATTTATTAAATATTAAATGCACGCTCTCTTTTATTTATACTTTTTCCTACGTAGCGAAATTGTCCGCGTTGCACTAGAAAATAAAACTATTTTAATTACAGTTCTAAATAATTAGCCAAATATATATAAAATCCGACACATTATTGTTTCTTGAAGAGTTTGAATAAGTAAAGATGTTTGATCTAGGAACTTAACGCCTTTAAATCACTTAAGCTATATGTATAAATGCTCGCATATTGTGATTAAGTACTTCTGAGCCTTCTGAGCATTTAGCCATAAAAATGCTCTATTCAAAAGCTCTTGCTTCGACTAGGTAAATTGTGCTTGATCCACTTAGCTAAATGTTTTCACGCATTATAACTTGTTTATCTTCGTAAGTATAAATGCAGCTCCAACTTTATCTTGGATCTTTGATACATCTGTAAAAATTGCTGTTCTCTTTTCTCTGGGAACATTCATATGCTATACGATTGGTGCAGATTGAGATGGATGTTTGCTCAATTTTGCGACTTCTGATTCCACTATAGAATTTGGTATATTTAATTCTTCTCCAGTGCAGTCCTCTTGAGAACATATATATATGTTACGGTGAAACACCGAAATCTGGAGAATGTCGACTTTCACCGGTGAATGTCAACATTCACATAGTCGCTTGGTGTATGTCCGAAATATTTTCCAAATACTCTTATTTCTGACTTACACCGGTGAATGTCGACATTCACCATGTACTAATGATGAAAGTTGAATAATGAGAATATTATATTTTCTTCTCCGTAATTCAGTGGCGAAAAAACACACAAGTACTTAAAACACACAATACATTCAAAATGAGAAAGGAAAATAATAGAAGTTAAAAAACTTACTTAATTATACAGTACGTACTAGTAAATGAGAAAATAAAATAATAGTAATAAAAAACTTACTAAATTATGTGATTCAAATCTGATTCATTGCAACAACTTAAACTATTATGAGACTTTGAATTGCACAAGGGGCCCTTGCTTTTGCAACTGCATTTCTGGGAAACAGCCAGTCGCCTCTCTTTTCGACCTACAACAGAGCATATCTGTGATTGTCGACATACACCGGTGAGGGTCCGAATGTACAAGAATGCAATGTTATATTCGATCTTTCAGCGACGTATTTGGTGAATGTTGACATTCTCCGGTGAAGTCGACATTCTCCAATTTCGGTCTTTCACAGTAACATATATATATAAACTGAAAGTTTTTTTATTACGCCCAAAGGAGCGTTTTTTAACGTTTTGTGTGCTACCTTTATTCATTAAATATCATGTTCTTAGCACTTAAACCATAAAATTCAATTCAATATCGCAAAATAATTTAAAAAAAGCATATCTTTAGAATTTCCGATGCACAGTCTCCCGTGTTGGAGATAGCGAAATTTTTTCTGTACAACGTTGCCATTGCTCGCTTTGAAATCCTTAAGTCTGTTAATAAAACATTCGTTAAAGTTTTACAATATATGAAATAGATAAAAACAAATTCCAAATTTGGGCTTCCAGATGCCCATACTGGGGAAGAGACGCACAGTATTAAAATTTGATGGCTCTAGGCACAGTTCTTTCGTCACAGTGGGAGAAACATACATACATTTATGAATATTTTTCATTATTTAATTTCTTTAAATATAACACAGGACGATAATATTTATTGGCAGCAATTTGATAAGCGATTCAGACTTTTAAATGTCAAAACGAAATTAATAGCGCTTCTGGGCTGTTGAAAGTTTTGTGCGTTACCTTTATTTGTTAAATATCATGTTCTTCGCACTTAAACCCCTCAAAATTCAATTCAACAGCGATATCACAAAATATTTAAATAAAATAAAACAGCAAAACTTTGGAATTTTCGATACACAGTCTTACGCGCCGGAGATAATTTTTTTTTTCCGTACAGATTTGCCCTTGCTCGCATTGAAATCATTGAGTCTGTTAATCAAAAATTCGTTAAAGGTTTACATAATTTGAAATAGGTAATAAAATAAATTCAAAATTCGGGCTTCCAAGTGCCCATATTCGGTTGAAGGACTACGTTATTCAAAATTTGATGGCTCTAGGTACCGTTGCGTTTTCACAATGAGAGAAACATACACATAGTCATGCAAATGCTTCATCATTTAGTTTCTTTAAATATAGTATATGACGAGACCAACGCAGGAAGGGAAACGACGCAAAATACCGTTTTGAAACTCATAGTCCTTTGGGTCTAACGCCCCTTTGGGCTAATAATTTTTAAATAATTAAGGAACATCATGTGTATTTTCTGAAACAAGGTACTATATCTTAAAGTTATCTCATTTTTGAGGGGGGAGACAAACATGAAATCAAAAGTTGAATGAAATATATGTAAAATATATATTTTATCCAACTTTTGATTTCATGTTTACCCTGATTTAATGATTGAATGAATTCTATAGATTCAGTGAATTACCTTCTCATCTTAGTATCATTATAAAGAGTAGGAAGGTGGTAGCATATTATATTTTCAAAGAGTTATTTTCTTTCTAATTTGTAAACAAAGTACCTATTTTATGATCCGTCTTCGAATGCTCACATCGTAAAAGTAATGATACCTTAACTGTAGGCAGAAGAAAGTGCATTTAAGTTTTATTAGAACTATTAATATGTGATTATCATCATGCAAAAATCGGCATTAATAATACGGACAAAATTACACGGTACGGTTGAATGAGGGTTCAGATTAGCCCGCAGTCACAATTCACGGCCAGATTTGCAAAATCAACTATCTGATAGATGGGGCAGATAAGATCACATCGCGAGCGAGATAACAAATTAGATGCTGACGAATTCTTCAGTCAGTGTCTCAACGCAATTTCCTTAATTATTTCTTTTAATTCTTTTGTATTTTTAACCGTAGTAGCTTCTGATTTTCTTCATGTTCGGATTATTAGTCCAAAGGGACTTTGTTCCTTGAGGACTATTATTTTCGTTTTGCAATTTTGCGTTGGGAACATTGAAAATCTGAATCAGTTTTCAAAGTGTTGCCGCAAAATATTGCAGCGCTGTATTATATTTAAAGAAATTAAATAATGAAGAATCTGCATAAATGTATGTATATTTCTCCAAATGTGATAAAACAACGGTATCTAGAGCCATCCAATTTTGAATAACGTACGTTGCCACCCGAATATGCGCATCTGGAAGCCCAAATTTGGAATTTATATTATTATCTATTTCATATTTTTTAAAACTTTAACGAATTTTTGATGAGCAAACTCAAACGATTTAAAAGCGAGCAATGGCACCACTCTACGGGGGGGACCCTTTTTATCTAAAATGCGCGGTACTGTGTAACAGAAATTCTAAAGATAAATTCATTTAAAATAACTTTGCGATATTGCTGTTGAACTGAATTTTATGGTTTCAGTGCGAAGAACGTGATATTTAATAAATAAAGGTAATACACAAAACGTTAAAAAACGCCCCTTTGTACATAATTTAAAATCTCAAACCTTTCGGATTTTTTTTAACATGATATTGTTGTCATGTTTTTATATTACTATATGTATTTTATTTAGCCTAGTAATTCCCTTTACAATCTTATTTCCGAACACATTTATTTTTTTTTCATTTGCTTTACTAACTCCAGTGTTATATTTAATTTTAGTCCATATTACTAGTTTCTTTCGCATTTAAATTTCTGTAATGTAACTTCCTTACCATTTTTAACTGGTTTTCTATATTTTCCATTAATTTCGTTCCCAACATTATAAATATGTTATTTTTTTTTTAGCCCAAAGGCTAGTTAGCCCAGAAGAACTACTAGTGTCGAAATGGCATTTTGCATCGAATCACTAAAAACTCTGAATTACTTTCCAAATTTTTACCTCCAAATATTATCGCGCTGATTTATATTTAAAGAAATCAAATAAAGAAATGAAAAATCTGCGTGAATGTATGTATTTTATTCTCATAGGGAAAAAACAGAGGTATCTAGATTCATCAAATTTTGAATAGCGCAGTCTTCCATCTGACTATGGATGGGCACGTGGAAGCCCGAATTTTGGGTTTCGATTTTTTTGTTATTATCTACTTCATATATTTGATAAAACTTTAACGAATTTTTGATTAAACACCCAACGATTTCAAAGCGAGCAGTAGCAACACTGTACAAAATGAAATATTTTTATCTCCAGCGCGCGAGACAGTCTATCGAAAATTGTAAAAAATTATGTTTTTTAATATAGCTCTCGAAATGTGTATGTGTGTGTAAATGAAAAAAACGCCCCGTTGGGCGTAATATAAAATCTGAAAGCTTTTGGATATTTTATTTGTTTATTTTGTTTATTTTTTTATTTATTATTCTATTAATTTTAGACCCAATTTTTAATTTTTTGAGCATATTAAACATATTTTATGTTTTACTACGTATATTTTCCACAGACTTTTATATTTTAAAATTAAGTATCTAATTTTACACTTGTAACGGATTATTACTATTCGTGTTCTAATATTTCCGTAGAATTTACATTTATAAAAGCTTTCAATGCTCCTTTCTAAAATTTTTCTACTTAATATGCTTTTTAAAAACTATATTTACGTGTTAAAAGTATTTTGAATTAGTATGTTTAAAGGCAAATAACATAGAACGTCGTCAGTCGCGTAATGATAATTGGTAAATCTTCATTCTAAGACTATATCGCTGTTGACTGACCACAAATAACCAATATATTTCCTAATGACTTCGAAAACGTGACGTAAGGTTTAGACTACGTCACGGGTAAGTTATAAAGAGTGGCAAAAGTGTCGTATTTCAGCTGTTACGAAAGGAAATACCAAGATGTGCATTAGTTTCTCTAATTTGGCGATATAATTGTAGAAGCATTTAGTGACTCGGGA
>KK119467.1:1387019-1407310 GCA_000611955.2 Stegodyphus mimosarum
GTTTATTGGGAAAGAGATTATATATAATCGTTGCACTAGTACTCTACCATTACTATTTGCAACCTTGTACATTAGATGCATGTCAGCCGTCTTAGCATTCATAAAGTTTCCATCACGAATGAAAAGTATGTTTCGATAGATAAATAAAATGATGACGGACGATAAACCACCTATTTATTACCCTCTACTGGTAACAGAAAAGCTAATCACTTCATCGATGCTGCTTGATATGAACTCAGGGCCAGATTAAAAATCTTTTAGAAGTATTTTTGCAAGTCCTAAGCAAAG
This sequence comes from Stegodyphus mimosarum, assembly GCA_000611955.2. Classification (NCBI taxonomy): domain Eukaryota; kingdom Metazoa; phylum Arthropoda; class Arachnida; order Araneae; family Eresidae; genus Stegodyphus; species Stegodyphus mimosarum. The sequence continues at coordinate 1,387,308 of KK119467.1, forward strand.
ATTTGTTGCTCCCTCCACACATTTCTAATATAACGCCTGTTTTTTAACCATTCCTTCTCTCTCAGTCTTGTTAAATAGTCTTCTCTTAGTCTTGTTAGCTCTATAATATTTCCAAGGTAAAACCAACAATGGCAAATTTTTGTGGTGCCCCTTTTCCTTTAGTTCCTGAGCACCTTTTTTGTGATGCTCCCTTTTCTTGATGTCCTAAGCACATGCTTATTATACTTAACGGTAAATACAACTCCACTATTACTGTTAATGGATTCGATTTTGACCAATTATTGTAAACATTTTTGTAAAGAAGTACTTGTTAACTATGCTGTAAATAAATCATTTATATTTCCGTTCATGTATTATTTCATGCGTTTCCGTTCGTATATTATTTCATATCTCAACGCGAGCTTTTTTGCATGAGTTCTAAACCATATGCCAACATACTCACGTAAAATATTCTTTAATCAGAATTCTGACTTTTGTAAGGTTTTGGTTAAACTAACCAAGTTTTATTTTAATTTAAATCTTTCTATCTCCTCTCTGTTTCAACTTATGCTAATTTTGAAGTACAGCCAAGTACTATTTAAACCAGAGGTAGAAACCTCTCAAGGTGAGAGAGCTTTAGTCTCAGATAACGGTCAGTCTGCTCGACGTTCGCCTGACCAGCTAGCAGTTTAAATTTATAAGCCATAGTGCTTACTACGTGATTGCATTGTGAAACAAATTGAAGTGCGCTAGTATTAGTATATCTTGCTACGCACCCTTTTAGTTAGAGGCCAATGTCCGCGAATCGTTCTGTGAGCAAAGTTTGATTTAAGTTCTATTTAAATTTAGTTTAAATTTATTTGATTGTTAAGTTAGGCCCAAGTGCGGTCTTTTACTTTCTGTATCTCTCCCGAGTGGGGAAGTGTGTAAATAATAGTGATTTAATAAAAGAGGATTTTAAATCCCTTTCACGTGCAGTCATTTTCCAGCACAGTACCTACATCAGAACAAAGCTAACATTTCATCAGCTCACTGTTCCAGTTCAGGACTTGATACTTGAGGATAAGGACCCTATTACAGACTTTACCATGTTTCCAAAGAGTATGCACAGAACACTCAGTCCTGATACTTTAATTTGCAATAGGTTCTTAAGCATCCATTTTGATTTGACTATTTTCCCTTTCTTTTATCCAGACACTAACTGATTACCATGAAATTCTGTAAACTATATCATTTCAAAATTAATCGTTGTCATCTGATTCTTACACAAGGATAACGACACAGGCATTTACTTAAAACTTTAGCTAAGAATAATTCCAGAAAATTATTATTAACTAATAGGGATAAAACGTAAACCAAACCCAAACCATTCTAAACCAAGCTGTCATCTTAGAAACGTCTCATTCTCTTTCTCGTTCCGCTACTACCAACTTGCTGCTACCTGTTATTGCTCCTTTCTTCGAATATAATTCAAAATTATAGAAAGTACCGCTATAATCTTCAAGAACAGACGCTTACTTACTCAATTTATCTGTGTTTGTTTAAAATATTTTTATCAACGACAGTTAAGATGTAGGGTCTAGTTGCTTATCTTCTATGTAATAACTGAAAGAATAGACACTGCGCAGAAGAAGGGTTAAAAGTACCCTTCATTACACACTTTAAAAGTTTACAGTGCGTCAATTCGAAGCTAACAAACTACGCCTGTGCTTGGGTGGTAACTGAAATTGAAGATCTAACTAAAGATTTGAAGATATTAACAATTAATAGAATTACGCTACAGGGCTCAGACTATCCTGTTTCCTAAAAGACTGTTGAAAATCTAGTGGCAGCAAAGTAATAGCTGTTATGCCACGTTTAACCAGCAATAAATGCCAAGCAGAAGCTCACGCTACAACAAGCACAAAGTTTGCCCACACTCTCTAACTTTCCCTTCTAGAACTTAGTATTTAAACCTTTTCTCTTCAAAATAGAATTTGCATTAATTCACGCGCGCTACCAAATTTGAATATTCTGGCATTGATGTTTAAGGGAATGAAGGTTTATAGGAAAAAACAAAAACTTAAATTTAACTGGTTATTTAAAATAAATATAAATCCCTAAAAAGACATCACTTAAATCGACCATTATTGCAATTACTTTTTTAAGCATTGACTGCCAATGCCATCAACATCGTTACAGCCGAAAACATCACCGCAAAAACATCGCGGACGAAAACGTCGCGGAGAAAACAGCGCAAGGCGAAAACGTCGTGGTTCAAAATATCGTGGGAGAAAAAAAAACAGAGAAAACATCGCAGTTCTAAAACATCGTGGTACAAAATATCGTCGTCGAAAATAAAGCTGTTCAAAAACTTCACAGTTTAAAAACATCGTCATTGAAAACATCGTGGTAAAAAATAAAGCACCTACAAATCATCGCATGATGATAACATCGCACACATGCGTTTTTCAGGTTTTAAAAGTTGTAAATGCATGTTCGCATTAAGATTTGGAAGCGCAAGACATGTTAATGACACTAAGAATAAATAGAAACAAAACAAGATATAATTTCCACCAAAATAATATCAGATTAACAAACGTGAAGGAAAGTAATTTCATACTTAACTAAGCAATTTACATAGATGTAACCTTATGCAGTTATTTATCTTCCTTTTTCTAAACGTTTTTAGGCTGTAGTTTTCATGAAATATTATGAGTAAAATTTTATTAAAAATATTAATTTATTAATAACCCTTATTAATTAACTATGTAAATTTAAAATTCTATTAAGGGCTCTGAGCAGCATTAATTTTCTAATCATTTTCAATTTTTTAATAAGTTTCCTTATTATTTTTTCAGCAAAATTTATTAAATCATTAAAAAATACAAAATGTAAAAGTAACAATATCCCTTTTCCTTATTGCCCTCCCAAATCATTATGTGAAAATGCATTTACAGCTTTTAAAACCTCAGAAACACATGTGTGAGATGTTATTGCCATGCAATGATTTGCAGGTATTTTATTTTTTACCATGGTATTTTCAATGACGATATTTTTAAACTGTGAAGTTTTTGAACTGCTTTATTTTCGACGACGACATTTTGTACAACGATGTTTTATAACTGTGATGTTTTCTCTTTTCATTCTTTTCTCCTAGAATGTTTTGTACCACGACGTTTTCACCTTGCGTTATTTTCTCCGCGATGTTTTCGACGGACACCTTAACATCTATCTTCAGTATCCAAATTATATATATTATATACACTGGTGGACAACTACGAAAGGCAGATCACAGTAGCAGTGATAGCAACCACAAAATGGAAGGCAGGAAAATGTGGATATTAGCATAAGGGCGAAATACAGTAAGATGTGTTGTTCTTACGCAAATTTTGGATTTCCGAAGCTGTTCGTAACGTGATTGTGTTGATAACAAATACCAATGGTTTGAAGCGTATTGACCGTTGTTGTTCAAAAGCAAAATTTAACGTGAAAGAATCATTTGACGAACTTCAAATTTTCAGTATGTCTTCTCGAACTCACTTGGATAATTCTACGCTTGCCGTATTATTGGCAAGCTTGAAGAAGAACGAAAAATAACAGATATTGTTAGGGAGTTCGACGTCAGCCTCTGAGTTGTTTCAAGGTTTTGGAAATCATTTCAAACAAATGGAATGTGTAGCAAACGTCACGGGGGTGATCGTGTTCGTGGTACGACATCTGCAGAAGACAGGTACATAGTGCTGTCGGCAAAAAAGCTCAACCGGCTCAGCACAGACACTGAGGTAGCAAATTATATATTTTCTGCTACTGGCAAGCGAATTTCCCAAAAACTCTGGCCAGACGTTTGCATCAAGGAGTAGCAACGAAGACTACAAGGCAGCTGTCCCGTTGCGTGCATTCCATTATCTAGACATCACCGTTCCGCCTGTTTGCAGTTTGTCGCCAGCAACGCAGTTGGAGGGAAGACGACTGGGTTTGTGTACTAGTGTCAGATGAAGAAGGTTTAGTCTTTCGTCCGACTGTGGACAACAGTTGATGTGCCGTGAGAGTAGTACTGCATATAGTTAACATACAGGAAAGGGATCTATATTTTACATGAAGTATCATAGTATGGGCTGGGATCAGAATCAATGGTCGCACGTCGCTCTATGTGTTTCCCCCTGGGTCTACGACTGGCCATCAATACATTAAAGATGTTCTGCTGCCTTATGTTCGCATGTTCCATGGTGCTGTCGCTGATAAATTTGTTTTCATGGAAGACAACCAACATGCCATTAAATAGACGCTGTGCAGGAGTGTCTAGAGAGCGTGGATACTCAGCGAGTCCAGATCTGAATCCCATTGAAAATGCCTGGAATGCTTTGGGACGGAATCTTGTTGGTCAACAATGCCCTCGGATAAACAAGGACACTCTCATCTGTGCACTGACAGAGGAATGGGATAAATTACTTCAACAGCTCCTGAAAGATGTTGTGCAAAACAAGACATGATGTGTGGAATCTTGCATCGGACTCCATGGTGGCCATATTCCGTAATGACATCTTACGTCAGAATGCCTGCAGACGGTAACTACATTTTTTTTCATTTTTGCGTAATAACTATTTTATCCCTTGAACCTTTTTCAAAGTCTTCTTGATTTCAGAGCACAACAAATTATTGTTATGTCTTAGTTTTCTGCCAATATTAATTTAGAAGTCAAACAACAAAAATCAGCGTTATATTTGCAAATTTTCACAGGACTAGTTTCGAAGATTTTACCATCACTCTCAGCTGCATATATATATTGCGAAGTGAAAATGCATTTGCACGACATAAGATATAATGATAAAATAAAAATAAGCTAAAAATGGCTGGAAAGGAATTAAGCTAATAAAGGCATCCGTTGATGAAACGAGAAAATTTAAACATAATTTCCTTAAAGGCTGAAAGTAAAAATGGATTGGAATTAGGGTTATAAACTAAACTAGAACAGACATTTTTTTTATTATGAAAAGCCTCTAGAAGATCTAATTCACCAATGGAAGATGGTTATTGAATAATTTTGCCTGCAGAAAAATTGAAAGTGTGATTTTCGGGCCAACAGTACTGGGTAAAAGAGGAATTCTATGTTTCCTTTTTCCTAACGTATGCCTCCTGCCCCTTAACGTGAAATTTTAAAGCTCTCTTAGTTTGACCAATGTAAATTAAACCACCTGAATAATACAGCGGCGCAGCTCATGAATCAAAAACAGAAAAGGAAGGCCAGGTGCACTCAGAATCTAGTTCCCAGCATCCATGGCGAGCAATTTCAGGACAAAAATGGAAACGGGTAGGATCGGCAGAACTTTAGCATGCATAAAAGAGAATAAGAGATCAACAATTGATGAGGAAGAGACCGTGTCCAGAATGCGGTCAAAGGTCAAACAGAAAGTTCGCAACGAAAGGTCCGTGTTCAGCAAGGCTGAGTGGCTACGAAGGAAAATTTCCTGAATCACAAAAAGGGCTTACAGAAATGGAAACTCGTCCAGATATTCCAAATCGCTCCAAAGCTTCCGTGCACAAAACTGACAGTTAATTTTCGGCCCCAATGGGCAAAAAGACACTAAAGTTGATGCACCAACTGACTTAATTCACTGTTCCATAAAGAGTTTCAAATATAAAGAAATGGTGCCTCGCTAGGCGCCATTTAAGGTTTTAAATTATTGATAATTCTATAACTATTGCATGTAAATTAACTAAAGACACAAAAACCTTAACCGGAACATAAGAACAACGTAATTCAATCACTTTCACAGCAAAAAATGCACAATTTACTAAAGTAATAATAATAATAATAAACAGAACTTAATGAACCGTGAAAAAGGCTGGGATCTCTCTCTCGTTACATATGCAGGGTGTTTCAGAGATCATGGGACAAACTTGGGTGGTGGAGCGTACTAAAACATGCATTTTTTGTATAGAAATGTAGGGTCTTTTGCAGCAATACAGTATTCACAATAATGTTCAGCACTTTGCGTTGATTTTGTACATAAACACATTTTCCTCTGGTGTCGTTTTTTTTTACGTTCCTGTCTTAGCCCGTCACTTTAGACCCTACATTCCTGTAAAAAAAACCCTGTTTTAGTACGTTCCACCACCCCTCCAAGTTTGTCCCATGATCTCTGAAACACCGTGTATATGTATGCCGATTACAACAAAGATAGGTAAGCTGCTAGATGCTATAGCAGTCTCATATACAAAACTTCAAAGTTCTATGGCTATTCGTTTTTTGAATTATGCGAGATACATGCATACGTACGCCCCTACAAAATCTCTCCTGAATCCATTTTACAGTCCGTTTTGGAAAAAAGAGTTCTTTATTCTGTCCGTATGTAGAGACATTAAGCGAAAACATCGTTCAAATGGAATTGAGAGCAGTCAAAATGGATATTTTCGTTGAAACGTGATACCCGAAGTTTAGTAAGAAAGTATAGAAGGAAGGACTAGCGTAATGTCTGCTAACATTTACACGCTCATGTCATACCCATTAATCGTTTTAAATTCGTAGACTATGAAACTTGTTTGTTACCTTTTCTCTCTAAATTTCCGAAACATTCTTCCAGTACATTTATTAAAACAAAATGCATAAGTGAAACAGCATAATTTAAATCTGGATAGTAAGAGGTTCAATTATTCGGCATATCAAAACGTTGACAAAGTTTTAACTCCTTTATCGCAACAGGCAGATATATCTTTCAGTGAATCAGCATGCAGTATCCCGTTATTTGGCAACATTACTTTTCTTCTTCTTTCTCTTCGATCAAGAGGAGAGAAATAGAATCCGGCGGCCATACGAAATGAGCTGATTAGCAATTTAAAATATGCCATTCAGAATTAGAATCGCCATTGAGAGTGAATGAGATTGCTTATTTGGTCGGAAATGTTTTACTTTACTTACGTCGTATTCATATGATATATAGCTAGATGAATTTCTTAAATATTATGATAAATTAACATTCAAATTATATTTAAAGAACATCCATAAAAGTAATGCTTCATTGATAACGATCACTGTGGCATTTTTTTTCTCACTTTGTTCAGTCCATTGAATAGTAAAATAAAAAAATCTGAAGTTTCAGATTTTAAATTACGTCCAAACGGGCGTTTTTTTAACGTTTTGTGTGTTAATTTTATTTATTAAACATCATGTTCTTCGCACTTAAACCGTAAAATTCAGTTCAACAGCAATATCGCAAAATAATCTTAAAATGAGCCTACCTTTAGAATTTCTGAAACAGAGTCTCACGCGCTGGAGATAATTTTTTTCCCTTACAGTGTTGCCCTTGTTCGCTTTTAAATCGTTAAGTTTGTTAATCAAAAATTCGTTAAAGTTTTACAAAATAAGAAATCGATAATAAATCAAATTCCAATTTCGGGCTTCCAGATGCCCATTTTCGGGTGGAAACGTATCTTATTCAAAACTGGATGGCTCTAGGTACCGTTGTTTTATCACAATGCGAGAAACATACATACATTTATGCAGATTCATCATTATTTAATTTCTTTAAATATAATACACAGCTGCAAGATTTGTTGGCAACAGTTTGAAAAGGAATTCAGACTTTTAATGTTTCAATGTTTCCAACGCAAAATCGCAAAACGAAAACAATAATCCTTCAGGGACAAAGCCCCTTTTAACAAATAGAAATATTCGAAATTTTGGGATAAATATTTCTGCAAATATAGGCAGTAAAATTTTTTATGCAATGTAATGCCGCCTATTTGTACAAACTTCATGAATAAAAAAGTATTGCGTGAGTTGCAAGTAAAACTTTTGCAAGCTGGTGTAGAGTAGTACAATTAGAACTAACGAAGGTTGCCTAGCGCAGAATTTCTCAGAACAGGCATGACAGTTTAGCGATGGAGTTACAATAATGTCGGCTGTTGCATATTCTATTCTTAAATTTCACATATTATTTTGGCAACAAATAGCACTTCTGGTAATTATTTTAACACCTTATACGACCATACGCACATTACGTTATTAATTTCGGTTTCGAAGTTTGATGCAGGCTTTTAAACAATAAGAGTTCTGTTTACTTGACTGGAAAAGTTCGACAAACGTGGAATTCCGAATAAACATCTTCCATAGCTATATCATCATCTGATATAAAAACTGCTGAATTTTTATATTGATTTTATGAAAAAGATTTTGAAGAACTTACTTTGGACATGATAACGTCATAAATTAAGCAAGTGTTTGCTTAAAAAAGCAGGTTTTGATTCCAACTCTGATTATTAAATATTTATATGGACTGTGCATTTCTCAGTGAATGAAAATGAAGGCTTAGATTTCTTATACATCATTTTGTCATTTGTCGTATATTTCACATGTTTTTCTATCATTTTGCTTACTTTTACAAACACTAGTGTTCAAAATCATGTAACTCTACAAGCATTAAATTTGGAGGAAAGAAAGGAAGGAAAAAGAAACAAAGAAAGAGAGATCAGTTTTTCAAATATTACTGAATAAAATTAACGGTTTAGTTTATTATGCACATCATCGTAATATTAACCAACTCAAGAAAATAAGATTGGTCTTTCTACAATTTAGCAAACCAGGGAACAAAAACGCAAAGCAAGTTGGTCAAATAAATAAAAAAAATTGCCCTTAATGGAAAAAATCTGATGTATACACCACATGACTTCCTTGTACGGAATATTGAATTATAAGCATTTTGTATTTCATTCAAACTTTTTGGATTGAATTAAATCTACTTCATCGATAGCTCATAAACCACAATAGAACAAATGCACTCTTTAAAATTCACTATATTTGTTTACCACAGCGACACTCTGGCGCTAGATTCACTTAACAGCGTTACATTTCATTCATTTTATAACTCATCAGAATGCACAAAAATTATGTATATCATTTGGAGAATTATCTAATCGGTGCCACATGTTCTATTCAAATACTGTAATAAATCTAAAATGATGCTTAAAAGAAATTAAACAAACAAATAGAAAAAAAAGTTTCTCATCGACGATTCAGTATATCTCATTCAATTAATTTAGTTTTCACTTCGCGACAAGACAAAGATACATAAAAATTTAAAATATCTGTATTAAAAATTACGAAGTAAATCTTAAACCTTTAGTTCTTCGAATAAATTCGAGAATGGATTAAGCATGATTTAATTCGCGATAATAAAAGAAGGCGTTATCTTTCTTCTTGCGAAGCTTAGTTTATCTAGATTGGTAACAAATCCAATATTCTCCCAAGTTTCAAATGTAAACAAATATGTCCGCCATGAGAAAAATGATTAGGCTTCACCGCACTTATCCACAATTTAAACAGCATTTAAATTGTGGATAATTCTACAAATCTTGCATGCGCATTTACTAAAGGCATAAAAACCTTAACCGGAAGATAAGAACAACATAATTCAATGATTTTTAAAGCAAAAAATGCACATTTTACCAACATATAAGAATAAAAATCTGAGCTCACCAAGCCGAGTAACAAAGTGGATATACATAAATTTATATACTTTTGGTACGGCCGATTGCAACCAAAATAGGAGGTGCACATCTACATGTTATAGCAGTCCTATATACAAATTTTCGACGTTCTGAGGCTATTCGTTTTCGAGTTATGCGAGATACATTCATACATACGTAGTATGTAGAGAGGCCACGAAAAAATCTCTTCAGAATCCATTTTAAATCAGTTTTATAACTTTTTTGTGTGGGGGGGGGAAGAGTCTTTAATTCTGATCTTACGTACGAAACATTGTTAAAATGCATTCGATAGCAGTCAAAATAGATATTTCCGTTGAAATATGATACCTGACATTTTTTGTGATTACAATACTTCCTTTTTACTTCGTACAAGGAAGTAAAAATGCACCTTCACCACGAAAATGCAAAATTCGTTTTTTGTAACATAGAAAACAACAAAGTTTACAATAATTTTTAATGTTACAATGTATAGCGTCAGCCCATCTAAAACCCCGATGCTACACATATAGCATCAGCATTTATCATTCTCTCTCTCTATATATATCAGCATGCGCAGAAACCTTAATTTTAATTGTAATTTTTTTTTAACTGTTTTAACTGTATTTGTTGTTTTATGTTTTTCTATATCGTTCAACTTTCAAGAGAGATATTTTGAGTTTCTATGTATTTTGCCTTGTTGCGAAGTGAGAACTGAATTAATTGTATGAGAAATATATCTCTAATGAACTTCGAGGAAATAAGTGTTTCGTATTAGGAGCAAATATTGTCGCCAGTCTGTCTCGGACAGAGGAGAATGTTTACGTGTAGCACATGCGTATTAGGTAAGCGGTGCTGAATCGTCTGCGAAAAACTGTTTACTTTTTTTGTCTAATTTCTTTTATGGATTGGTTTAGATTTAATATGGTATTCGAATAGAACATATGGCAACGATTACGTAATTCTTCAGATGATATAATTTTTGTGCTTTCTGAGTTATAAAAGATATATTGATAAAGAATTTTTATCTAAATACCAATGTAGTTGGACATTCTCAAATATTAATTTTAGGGATAAATATGCGCCTCTTTACCACGTTTCCCGTATTTACATTTAGCATTTACTCTGAAGATACGTTTTACATATCGTAAAAAATTTCTAAATCTTGTTATAGCCTGAGTGAAAAAAATCTGGCAATAAACGAAATTTCGAAACTTGTGTCAGCACGATATCCACTTTCCTTCCTGTATTGTCATTATCCCATTCTTCTAGCCACTTTTCCTTGAATTCTTTCCTAATCAATTTTCTGATGATTCCCTACGGAGAGAGCGGAATTCGTTCAAGGATTTCGCAAATCAGTCAACTAATTCATTACCGCGAATACCAGAATGGAGCCACGATGAAACCATGACGAATACCAGAATGACCCACAATAATTTTACATCAGTCTTTTCTAGTATGGTTTTAAAAATAATTTTGAACATCTGAAATAATATACTTTCTATTTTTACAAGAAAGCTTGCGAACTCTTCTATTATAACTGAAAATTTTATGCTGAAAATCGATTATTACTGATGTTATTGTACTGCAGGATTTCTAGACTAGCGATTATCCATGTGAAAACTTCCTTTATTGCATTTAATTAGGCTTGAAAGTCTGAGAAGTGTCGATAAGTGCAGTTAATACAGCAGTCAAAGTCATTAACCACTTTCCTACCTAGGCGAGGAATGACACTAAATTTAAGCTTAATGGATTTCAATGATTTTTCTTAAAGCCACCTTAGCTTGCACAGACCATGCAGAATTTTGTTTCAGTGGAAAAACATGAAGAATAAGTTACTCCTTCTCTTAGACTCGAACTTTGGACCTGCGGATTGCTACCTGGATGGGCTTTCTAATTAAACCACGAAAAAACACGGTAAGGATGGAGAAAATACCTTATTAAAAGAAAATTTCATAAATTTCCCACAAATTTAAGACAGCTTATTAAAGCTTTGTTTTAATTTTCAACTCTACCGGGTATGGTGAAGAAAAAAACTTCATTCAGCTAACTTCATCTTTCTCTGTCTCTAATGCGATAATTAATTTTTACAGCTTGTTTCAACTTTACATTTTCAGTAGTAAGCGTATGTACCTAGTCGGCGGAAGCAAAGTTACAGAAAAGGGGCGTGGCTTAGGAAGCCACTATCTTGAATCAGACTACATCCGGAAGTGACGTAGACATGTTCACTTATTATTTTTTCAGTTTTGGGGGCTATGACAGCACTTTTTCAAAGCTTTGTTTTTATTTTCTGGCAGCGAAGATTTTATTGTCAATAATGTGTTTGAAGAAATTGTAGTTTTAATTAAATTTATTTCATTATTTCTTAATTATTTGATCCGTAGTTATTTTCAATTGAACATCACACTTTTTTATTTTCCAAAAATGATATTTATTTTACAAACTTAATCTTTTTCTTTCAGTTTTCTGATTTTACAAATGCAAATTTTTATTTTTTACTTTCTTACTATTTCTTACTTCGAAAGTAAATTTTAATTTTTTCTTTTCATTATTTTCTGTTTCGCATTTATTAATGTAATATTTTATACATTTAAAATATTTTCTTATCATACTTTTATTTTACACTTAACTTTTCCCGTTTTTTAAATACTTACTGATATTCCATTTCCATTTATCTAAAAGTAAACTTACACAGATATCCTTGTCTACGAAATTTAAGCCGGAATTTACATACATACTAATTTACTCTGTAACCCTCTGTAAATAATTTTCTGTAATTTGAAATCGACTTAAAGCAATAATTATTCATATTACATGCTACACAGTTTAATTGCAATACAATATTACATTTCTTATTTTTCAAGCTATAACTACTAAGCCGGAGTTACTTAAGACTCTAATGTATAATATAGATAATGCTAACTTTTGAAACACTATGCAGTATGGCATGGATTCTCTTTTACACATCTTACATTTATTCAAAGAATTCATCGAATTATGTACAGTCAATGGAAATACTCTAGATTTATAAGGAGTTCTTCATTAATATGGAGTAGGACAACCTTTGACATGTAATACAGCTTGGATTCCCCGGGGAATCGAGTCATAAAAGTGCTGAATAGTGTGTAGAGGAATAGTGTACCATTTTTCATGGAGATATTCTGAAAGTTTCGGGAGCGATGCTGGTGGAGGACACCGATTCTAGATTCAACGCCCTAAAACAGACCATAACGGTTCCATTATTTTAAGCTCGGGGGACTGTGCGGGCCATAGATGTTTCACTTCATCCACATGTTCATCAAAGCATGACTGGACAAGTGTCGCTGGTCGAATAGGAGTATTATTATCCTGGTAAATTCCATCTCCTGCAAGAAACAAAGTTTGCATAATAGGATGGACCTGGTTAACTACAACTTCTTTATACTTCTCCCAAGTGGTCTTTCCTTGCAGGATTACGATTGGCCAGCAGAAAACCACGACACAGCTGTACATATCATGATGAACCCACCTCCATGCTTTACAGCTGGAAGCAGACAATCACGAGCATACGCTTGTGGTGGCGTCCTGCAAACGTACACCCGTCCTATTGTAGTGAAAAGTGTGAAAGATGTTTCGTCTGACTGTATAACTGTGTTCCACTTATCAATCGACGTGTTTTTGTGGTTGTGGCGCCATTGTAGACGACGTCTGGCATTGACTTGTGTGACATGTGGCTTGAGAATTGCTGCTCTGTCGTAAGTATTCTGTTTATGAAGGTGCCTCCTAACTTTTACAGGAGTGCGGCGGAGCTATACCTGTAAAAGCCATTGACGAATTTCTGGTGCTCCATCCACTTTTCCCTGCCCTGTCTTGCCTCCTAACTGTAATTATTGAGACTGGAGAATCCAGATGCTGATTGAGCTCTCCAGTCACTTTGGCTACTTTTTAGACATTACAGTCCTCTTCAACTACCGTCGGTCTCTTACTCAGCTTTTTCTTCCGTCCTCTTTTATGCTTTGCCAAGCTTGTCCTGCCGCGCTGTGGGTACGCTGTCATGACTTTAGACACTGTAAAAAACATTCAAAATACGGAATCTTTTTGATTTATCACCCTGTGCTTAAGAACAGAATGCAGAGATCAAAACGGAGGATTTTAGAATATCTAATGTGTTACAGATGAAAATAAGATTAAACGTACTGCATTTCCTTTCGCATTTTTCCTATTCCTTTTTAGCCCAAAGGAACATAAGCCCAGAAGGGTTATGAGTCTCAAAACGGGATTTTGCGTTGAATCATTGTAAAAGTCTGAATCGCTTTTGAAATTGTTGCCACCAAATATTATAGCCCTGTATTATATTTAAAGAAAATAAATAATGAAGAATTTGCACGAATATATGCATGTTTTTGTATTGTGAAGAAACACAGGTACCTAGAGCCATCAGATTTTTAATAACGTAATCCTTCACCCGAGTATGAGCACTTGGAAATCCGAATTTTGAATTTGTTTTATTGTGCATTTCCTATCTTGTAAAATTTTAACGAATTTTTGGTGTACACGCTCAATGATTTAAAAACGAGCAATTACAGCACAAGAAAAAAAAATATTTTTAACTCTAGCGCGCGAGACTGGCTATCGGAAATTCTGAAGATAGGCTTTTTTAAATATTTTTAGCCCAAAGGAACATTAGCCCAACTGTTCTCGAAACGTGTATGTGCATGTAAAATGAAAGAACGTGCCTTTGGGCGCAATATGAAATCTAAAAGCTTTCAGATTTTTTAAAATTTTTTATTATTTATTTTTTTAATAAATTTATTGTCAGGAAATTGAGAGGGGAAAATTATGCCAATAGAAGGATGCAGGTACAGTAAGAATACACAAAATGAAATGCAATATTATTATTTCTGCATCCCAATATGAATACACAGCAATATTAATATTACATTATCTAAAGAGAGATATTCATATCTACTTCCCCGTAACTCGAGTTCGTTCGTTCTTATTCTGTTGTGACTTATCTCATTTATCTAACAGTAACATCAGAGCAAGCCCACGAAATCCGTCGAGGTGAGGAGTGAAAGACTGCGCCTGTCGTTGGCAAGAGTCTGGAACACTACACAGTTGATGGTTCGACTTTGCTCAGTTCCGCTCCCAATTTTGATGGAGAGCATCCCGGGAAGACGGGTTCGAAGGTTTCCGACCCCTCTTCTCAAAAGGACCAACTTCTCAAGAGGACTGTCGGATAACCGCATATCAAAGAGCCCCATGCAGCACAGACGCTATAGAGTTACAAACATCCATGCCATCCAACATCCATGGGATTCGAACCCGGATACTTCGGTACGGGCAATCAGCGTCATTAAATACTATCCGGGTTGGGGGACGTTCTTATTGTTGTTTCTGCTACTCCTCAGACCTAATATCTTCCATAAGCAATTAAAGAACCTGAATCTTCAGCAAAATCGTAGAATGAATGCAAGCTCGTGTTTGCTTCGCTGTGATTGGTCGGTTTTTGAATAAGACTGGCGTAAAATTCTACAGTTAGAAGGAAAACATTCAGCCAGATCATCGCAAACATATAGCAAGAGTTTGTTAGTAAAAGCAAAACAATAATTACTGGGACGAATCCATTTTAAAATTTAAGGAAGATCGTTCTTTGAATCGACTGAGAAAGCAGAAAATTACGCGAATCTTTTTTAAATTTTAAGAATCTGGTGCTAAAACGCTAGACGAAAAAATACGGGAGGCAAAATGCTACTTCATTATTCATGCACAGTTCATGAAACTGGTTAAGTTCAGGTCTAGACATGTCTCATTCGGAAAATATGCAAGAAAATAATTCATTTCTTGTACATGTTTTGCACATTATATTTTTGTTCCTCCATTTTAAAATTCATTGCGGCTGTTTGGCGTGGAAAGAAGTTTTCCGTAGATACCGCTTATTTCTTTTGTACGTCTGCGCTATTCTAATAATTTACATTATAAACTGGTGTGGACGAAATCTTTAGTTATATATGGCAGTTATTTTGAATTTTTTTTTACTTGAAACTGAATTAAAGGATGCGACTCATGTGTAACGAGAATAAAGTTTGCTTTACAAAATCCTCTACAAACGCATCTTTGCTTAGCCTTTTTTTAGGCCTTGATTTAAATTATCAGTTAAATCCGTTGCGTTTCTATTTTTAGTCAAATCTTTAGAGTATTCCTGTTTGAATACCTGTACTTCAATTTCTTTTAGCTTACTTTAAAGTACATGTGTATTTTGATTATTGCACGAAAAATGAGGAATTCTAATATCCAGTGGTTCTGAGCACTCATACTTTTATTTCTTTTTAATCCTTTTTTATTAAGAAATAAGAATAAAGGCAGTTAGAAGAAATGTGTTTGATATTTTAAGAAAGGTATTTTATGTAATTGCTAGCGGAAGTACCCGATGCCGGCTAAGTTATATTGAGAGTAATGTATTTAACAACAATATGTATCTAATTATCCTATTAATGAAACAAAAAATGTTGCCAACAGCAGCTATTCATTTAAAATGCTGGCATTCGCAAAACATTTTCGACATACAATGACGTCACATGCAATCACGTGCTTTCTTCAACGTCAGAATATAATCTTATATAACAATAATATATTTAATGTTTGGAAACGCTATTTTTATTTCACATTTTGTAAAAGTTACAAGCATTTTATTAACAAACTGTACGACTTGAAAGTGAGCATTGGCAACACTTTTCAAAATAAAGAAGATTTTTATCTCCAACGCATAAGACTGTCGCCACTCGGAAGAATGAGGGCGAAAATTAGCGTTTTCAGAGTTTTTAATTAATATCTCGGCTGATTAAAGCCCTACGAAGATGAGAAAAGTCGAAATGGCTTCCAACGAATTTCTGGAATCCGGAATGATATATTTAATGTTTGGAAATGGTATTTTTATTTCATACTAGCGGTAGTACCCGATGCCAGTTAAGTTAGATTGAGAGTAATGCATCTAACAACAGAGAGAACGATACCGCTGTAATCCTTCTCTAACAACGATGCAAAAAATAAGATTCATAGTCATAAATTTTTCACTCTCATGCAATATGGAACCAATATAAAAAATTGCGGTAGTAAAATATACTAATTCTCTTTCTTTATATCAGCAATAATGGCACTTAATTTTTAATTATTTTCGTCTTTCTAATCAAATGGTCGTAAAAGCTCAAATTCCCTTCAATATTTCACTTAGATTCAATTTTAGTCGATTAAATGTGACAAAAATGGATAACTGATCAGAAATCAATAAAGCAAAGAAACAAACAAACACACAAAACAGGTATTCTTCTTTATACAGATTTCGTAAAACTTACAAATTTTTTATTAATAAACTTTACGATTTGAAAGCGAGTAGTGGCAACACATTTCAAAATAAAGCACTTTTATCTCCAACGCGACTGTTGGCCACTCGGAAAAATGAGTGCTAAAATTAGTGTTTTCAGAGTTTTTAATTAATATCTCGGCTGATTCTATCGGGAATTCTGAAGATAAGCTGTTTTTAACTATTTTTAGCCCAATGGAACAGTTGTCAAAATCTTCTCGAAATGAGTATGTGCATGTAAATGAAAAAGTCGTCCCTTTGGGCGTAATATGAGATCTGAAAGCTTTCAGATTTTTTACTTTTTATTTTTTATTTTTTAATAAATTTATTGTCCGAAAATTCGATTGGAAAAAATCGTACGAAGATGGGAACAGTCGAAATGGCTTTCCGCGAATTTTTGGAATCGAGAATAATGTGTTTAATCTTTGGCAATACTATTTTTACTTCACCGTAAAACTTGGAAATTTTTTTATTAAGTCTACAATTTGAAAGCGAGCAGTGGTAACGCGTCTCAAAATAAAGCAATTTTCCTCTCCAGCTTGCCAGACTACTCGTAAAAAATGAGGGCGAAAATTATCGCATTTCCGACTTTTTAATTAATATCTCTGATTTTAGCTATTTTTTTTTAAAGAATTGGATGTTGACCTTTTCCAGGGCACAGAAAAGAATTGTAGAAAGTTTGGTGACGATAGATATAATAGAGCTGAGTTATTAAATGACAAACACACAGACTCTTCTTTATATATATAGATTATTTGTGTTGGTCATGATAAATTAAATGTCATACATGCCGTTCAAATGGTATAGTGGTTAGGAGAGTCTACTGCGATACCGAAGGGCCCGAGTTGTAAAGATTTGCTGATTTTAAAGATTTTTCGATTTCATTGTTTAATTTTAAGTGGCGTACGTGCGAAGAAAAAAGTGATGTTTAAGAAATAGTTCTAAAGTGATAGTAGTACGCGCAGGTCCTCTTACGGTCAAAAATTCCGCCTCGAAAGTCATTACTCAACGGAACAATAGAGGATGCGCCTTTGGTGTGTCGCCGACGCATGTTAGAATCACCTGACAACCGGAAGTGACGGTTTCTAATGAGGTCATGCACAGTTTCGTTTTTATTTTGTGGTAACGACAATATTTTTTTCAAAGTTTTGAATTTTGTTGCAACGACTTCTTGATCCACGTGCTTGGAATGCCCTCACCAGTTTCTTTCTTGAGCCTGTTATTTTAGAATATGGTGGCTAAACATTGATTCTATGGGTAATTTAGATTTCGCTTTGAATTATCCTTCCCAGATCTGGCTATAATTAGAATTTAAAGAACATAC
Source organism: Stegodyphus mimosarum (assembly GCA_000611955.2). Lineage (NCBI taxonomy): Eukaryota > Metazoa > Arthropoda > Arachnida > Araneae > Eresidae > Stegodyphus > Stegodyphus mimosarum. Next base: position 1,405,391 of record KK119467.1, read on the forward strand.
TATGGTGTGGATATTCTTCTCTATAGTTAAAAGCAATTCGACTTCGAATTCGAAATGAAGGCCGATGTAAGTCTGAATGCAATAATTGTTATGAGGTTTTGCTGCAGATTATGACAGAATGGTAAGAATTCGTGTGCTATTTTCAGATGAAGAAAATCAAGTTTTCGACATTCGTATGTTTAATGGTTGAAGGATGTGTGCACGAAAATCCAGGATATTTCTGTAAAGCTTTTCAAAGAGTTAATAGTTGGTTTAAGTAAACTTTATGCTATAAAAATGTACCATCCTGAATTATAAGATTTAATTCTCAGTATTGCAATAAGGAATACTTAGATCTTACAAAAAAGAAACTTTTATATAGTAGTGTGTGTATAATTCAGGGGGAAAGGAATTAAATATATGATATTAGTTTAGTATAGTTTACGAGTGAATTGCAACTCTCCTAGCCGATAATAATCGGCCTCATGGTTAACGCAGCACACCCGACGCAAACAAGCAAAACAAAACAAAAAAAGTTAAAAGATAAAAACAATAGATTAAAACGCAAGTTAAACAGATTAACACAGATTGTGTATCTTTAAAAATACACTCACACAATACAAAGTAAGGAAAATCATAAGCATAATCGGTTAGAAAACAAAAAATAGTAAGACTACATCATAACTCACTCACTCATAAATTAGTAAACTAAAGATAAACTAAAATATTTAATGTCCTATTCCTATGATAGTCTTGTTATCATTCACAATCCTCATAATTTCTGTTGCATAAAGCAAGATAAAGGTTACATATAAGCAGAAATAAGTAGAGAGAAAGTAAGACGTGTATAAATTGCATTTAGTCTTACTAGACATAATTTGGTGAATCCCTTGAATAAAAGTAAGATGTGCCAAAGAGAATCCGTATCCTTCTGTGTTTCAAAAAGTTAGTGTTATATCTATAATACATTAGACGAGAAAGCTCTGTCCGATTTAGTAGTAGCAGCTTAAAAAGTAAGAAATGTAACATTCCAACAAAATTGCGCAGAATGCAAGATGAACAATTATTGGTTTAAGTCTGTTTTAAACTACAGAAAATTATTCGCGAAATTTTACAGACTGAAATGATATTTATGTAAATTGCAGCTTACCGTCGACAAAGAAATACGCGTAAGTTTATTTTTGGAGAAATGGAAATGTAACATGAATATATATTTCAGACAAGAAGAAAAGTGTAAAATAAAAAACTTGACAAAAAATTTTAAATATGTATAAAAATTTGCATTTGTAAAAATGAAAATGATAAAAGTAAAAAGAAATTTAAATTTAGATTCGAAGTAAAAAATGGTAAGATCAATCAAAAATGAAAGTCTGCGTTTACAAAATCAGAAAAGAGAAAAGTAAAATTTTAATACGCAAAAATAAATGTTACTTTTGTAAAACAAAAACAGAAACTTAAAAAAAATGTTTTTTAAACTAAAAAGTGAAAAACTAAATAAAAATTGGAAAACAACTTTTGTAAATTAAAAAAATATAGTCAAATATGAAAACACATTTTTAAAATTAAAAATTAAACTGGAAAAAAATATTACTTTTATAAACTAAAAAAGCGAAACTTAGAAAAAAGCTTTTTTTTAAATAAAAAGGGAAACTAAAAAAAATGTAAAATAATAAATGTCCTTTTGTAAAATCAAAAATGTGGAAAAATTAATTAGCAAAATTAAATATAAAATTTACCTTTGCAAAACAAGAAATGTGGAAGAAAAAAATAAAAAATGAAATACAAGAAAACGCGAGAGGAAAAGAAAATAGCTAAAACTTATATTTTTCAAGTTTGTTTCAAAAACCGATCGGTTTTTTTTTTTCAAAAACAGATTTAAATAATTAATGAAAATGAAAATTACCAATATCCGAAAAGCACAAAATTAAATAAGGAAAAAAA
>KK119467.1:1407351-1421898 GCA_000611955.2 Stegodyphus mimosarum
TACCAGTTTTAAAAGAGAGTAAAAGCACGCGAACCGCTGAAATAAATTAAACAATCGGATTTAAATGTATATGATACGAAATTATACTATGAAGCAAATAAAACAAAACAAAAAAAAAGAAAGATTTCAGATTCTATAAAGGGAGTTTTTTTAACGTTTTATGGGTTACCTGTATTTATTAAATATCATGTTCTTCGCACTTAAATCACATAAAATTCAATTCAGCAGCAATATCACAAAATATTTAAAAACAGCATATCTTTCGAATTTCTGATAGACTGTCTCGCGCGTTAGCTATTAAAATGCTTTTTTTCCCGTACAGTGTTTCGATTGCTCGCTTTGAAATCGTGTATTTTGTTAATCAAAAATTCGTCGAGTTTTAAAATATAGGAAATAGATAATAAAGCAAGTTCGAAATTCAGAATTCGGGCTTCCAGCTGCTCAGGTTCGAGCGGCAGATTACGTCATTCAAAATTTGATGGCTCTAGGTACCGTTGTTTTTTCACAATGTTAGAAAGATATATACATTTATGCACATTCTTCATTATTTAATTTCTTTAAATATAATTAATATTTTGTGGTAATAATTAAAAAAGCGATTCGCCGTTTAAAGCGAAATGCCACAAAATTCCGTTTTAAGACTAATAGCTCTTTTGGGCTACAGCCCCTTTGGGCTAATAATCCTTAACAAACATACAGAAAAAAATATATAAATATCTTGGTTACAAATATCGGTTTTTGAAATTAATTTAGAATGTGTTCGCCATTAAGTTGTACCCAAATGTTACAGCTTGATTTCATTACTATAGTTATCTCGAGTTTGGTGATTTAAATTTTATTCTTCCACCAATACGGCCTTCAAGGCTCTGAAATCTTCAGAAGCGGAAATTCACCGCGAAAAGTCTCTTTCAAAGGCGTCCCATACGTTCTTTGTAGGTTTAAAATTAGGAGTTTTTGATTGGTTAGTTGACTCCGTGATAGACATTTTTGGATTCAAGAAATTCAGAAAATGGTTTGCTCCGTTTGGAAGTACGTTATCATCTACAAAAAGAAAGTCAAATCGTATGCGTACCTCTCACCTTTAGTAAATTCGTAATATTTCGCTTCAACATTTCTGTACAGACATATGCAGTCTATCGAACACATGAGGGAGAGTATATTCACAGATTCTTATTTCTTCTCATATCGTTGCATCTATAGCACCTGAATGGTTGTATTCCATAATGATGGAGAGGGGATATTTTGATATTTCATGCTCCTTGTATTTCAGAAATATGTTTAGAATCAGACTTCAAAGCGAAACTCGCCTCGTCATTGAAGCAAACACAAGCACACGCAAGCTTTTTATACGTAGATACACGCTCTGGTGTTCTGTGTAGCAATTTCGGAAACTCCTGTTTTATGTTTGAGATCAATGAAACCAAACCAATGAAGTTCTGGCATAAAATCCTTTTTTCGTTAAAACTTTTGTGCACAATTTACAGCGATAAAGAGTTCTACTGCCGGCTGCAAACTCTGAACGCAAAATTGAGCAATCAAATTCCTAACGCAATGAATGAAGAGTCATAGGTGGAAATTGATCTCCAGAAGGAAGGTCTTTTTCTCCTGCGGCCTTTTCCTTGCTTCCTAGCAGTAATTTCAAAATCTTTAAAGAGGCGAAGACAGTTAGACAACTCTGTCTGTCTTTAGGGGACAGAGTTTGTCTAAAGCCATGACTGGGACTATCTGTTTTTAGAGGGCAGAGAGTATCTATCTGTCTTGAAACAAACAGTCCAGACACTTCTATAATCATTTTACCAGCTTCCAGTCAGGTGCGGCTCTCCATTTCAAAGTTGTTTTCAAATGATACTCTAACGCCGTAAAAATTGTATTTTAATCCCACGAACACTAAAATCAGAATTTCGAAATTTTGTAAAATTATTTGCATTGAAAAACAATGGGATTACAAAATGATAGTTTTATTGGTTTTCTTTACTGACTCTGTAAGGTTTTAGTTAAACTAACAAAGTTTTATTTTAATTTCCCTTTTTCTATCTGTTCTTATTTCAACTTCCCGTTAGAATAAGCGCGCGTTTCAGCTTTATGCTAATTTGAAGTGGAGCCAAGTTTATATTTAAGCGATAGGTAGGAACCTCTCAGTGTGAGAGAGCTTTTAGTCTCAGACCACTGCTACTCTGTTCGACGTTCCGCCTGACCAGCTAGTATTTAAATTCTAAACCTTAGCGCTGTTACTCTATTACTTATTGAAGTAATTCTAAGTGCGTTAGTATTAGTTAAATCTTGCTACGCACCATTTAGTTTAGAGGCCAACTTCGCGTTCATAGCTCTGTGAGCAACGACGATTTAATTTCTAATTAGCTTTAGTTTAAATTAATTTGATTGTTCAGTTTAGACTCAAATGGCAGTCATTATTTTCTGTATCCCTCCCGAACTGGGAAGTGGCTGTACATAATTGTTTAATAAAAGAGGATTTTAAATCCCTCTGAAGTGTAGTTCTTCTACCAGTTATTCGCAGTATTCTACCACAGAACATAGCTGCATTCAGCTCCCTGTTCAAGATCAGGACTTAAGATTTACACGAAGATGTTCGCCAAGTATATGCACCGAAAACTCAGCCCTGACAACTCCCTGAAAAATAAATCAGTTTATTGGTTACTTTGGTAAAGTGTCATTGTTTTTTTCATGCACATTTTAACAATTTTGAAAGCCAATATAATACTTCTGACTTTATTATGACGGTTATAAATATCATATACTCTAAAGTTTTTTTAAACCGAAATATATTAGAAAAATAAATAAAACAAATAAACAATGTACATCTTACTGTGTACTGCGCAAAGCAAATGTTTAAATAAAAGCTCATTTTAAGGACTGTAAGGAATGTTGTGTTGAATATATCAGTACCAAAGCACAAGCCAATTATACTCTTATTTTTTATATGCTGCTTACTAAATTGTAGTGATCTATATTTATCCCAACACCAACCAGTATAGCATAACATATATAAAAGACAAATTAGAATTCATTTCAAGGCATTTGAAATTTCCATTACATTATTAATATTACTGCAATAAGCTGAAGTGTTCTAAAAAAGGTGAGTAGATGCAAAACTCATAACAGGATTATAAGGGTTTTAATAGCACACTTACATTCCCTTTCTGCCTTTTGACACATAAGATATTTTGCAGGAAGCCAGGTAACATTATTTTTTTTCGTGAAATGTGTCTTAATTAAATACCGGTCTTTTTTTTCAACCCAAAGGGGCGTTAGTCCATAAGGGTTATTAGCCTTGAAACGGCATTTTGCGTCACATCACTATAAATGGCTGTACACTTTTCAGATTGTTGCCACCAAATGTTATCGCCTTGTATAATATTTAAAGAAATTAAATAATGAAGAATCTGCACAAATGTATGTATGTTTCTTGCATTATGAAAATGAACGATACCTAAGAGCTATCCTATTTTGAATAACGTAGTCCTCCGTCAGAACATGGGCGCCTGGAAGCCCGAAACTTGAATTTCGAATTTGTTTTATAATCTATTTCATATTTTTTAAATGAATTGAATTCTTGGTTAAGAAACTCAACGATTTCAAAGCGAGCTGTGGCAACACACTGTAGGGAATAAAATATTTTTTTCTTCAGCGCGCGAGATTGTTTATAGGAAATTCAAATGTGTACGTATGTTGTAAAGGGAAAAACGCCCCTTTGGGCTTAAAGTAAAATATGAAAGCTTTCAGATTTCCTTTTCCTTCTGTTCTACATGTTACAGTAGTAATGGCATCATCGTTCTTGTGATTAGTAAGTTTTGGCCAGAGCAGCAATATTTATCTGATTTATAGTTATATTTAGAATTATATTCGTAATTAGGAAATAATAAGGAAAATTATGATATTATTTTACATTTGATAATATTTTAGTCTTCTGTTTAACATGTAGAAGTTTCGATCTCTGATAAAGGCAATTATATGCATAGTAACATAGAAATTCATGAAAATAAAGTATTTCCTTCAAAAACGTATTATATTTTCGTCTATTTGTAATTCATGTGCATTTATTAATCGAATGACAAACCAAACTTAATAATAAAAACTATGTGTTAATATAATACGCTGTAAGAAATTGGAAATAAATTTGCAATGAAGCCAAATTGCAATAATATTACATTAAGCAAACTTAACCCCACTTGAGGCTCTGGAAACCATTCTTCCATGAAATTCATGGACAAAACAACAAAAACAAGCAAATTTAAATTTTAAAAAATAAATCTGAAAGGCTTCAGATTTTAAATTACGTCCAAAGGGACGTTTCTTTAACGTTTTGTGCGTTACCTTTATTTATTAAATATCATGTTCTAAGTACTCAAAACATAAAATTCAGTTCAACCGCAATATCGCAAAATAATTTTGAAATGAGCATATCTCTAGAATTTCCGATACAGAGTCTCGTGCGCTGGAGATAAATATGTTTTTTTTTCTTTTTTTCCCCTTACAATGTTGCCATTGCTCGCTTTGAAAGCGTTTAGTTTGTTAATCAAAAACTCCTTGAAGTGTTAAAACATATGAAATCTATAATAAAACAAATTTCAAATTCCAAATTTGTGCTTCCAGATGCCCATATTGAATGGAGAATTATATTATTCAAAATTTGATGGCTCTAGGAACCGTTGTTTTATCACAATGCGAGAAACATACACGTATACATTTACGCAGATTCTTCATTATTTAATTCCTTTAAATATTTACACAGGGCTCTAATATTTGGTGGCAACAATTTGAAAAGTGATTCGCGGTTTATAGTTTTCAACGCAAAATGCCAAAACGAAATTAATAGTCCTTCAGGGCAATTGCCCCTTTCAACTAAAAAAAAAATAATTTTTCAGATTTTACATCACGTCCTAAGGGGCGTTTTTTTAACGTTTTGTGTGCTGCCTTTATTTCTTAAGTATCATGTTCTTTGCACTTAAGCCCCGCAAAATTCAACTCAACAGCAATATCACAAAATATTTTTTTAAAAAAAGCAAAACAGCAAAACTTCAGAATTTCTGATACACAGTCTCGCGCGCTGGAGATAATTTTTTTTTCGTACAGTATTGCCATTGCTCATTTTGAAATTGTTGAGTTTGTTAATGAAAAATTCATTAAAATGTTATAAAACATGAAATCGATAATAAAACAAATTTCAAATTCCAAATTTGTGCTTTCAGATTCCCATATTCAGTGGAAGATCATATTATTCAAAATTTGACGGCTCTAGGTACCGTTGTTTTATCACAATGCGAGAAACATGTATACATTTATGCAGATTCTTCATTATTTAATTTCTTTAAATATTACACAGGGCTCTCATATCTGGTGGCAACAATTTGAAAAGTAAACCGCCATTTGTAGTGAACCAAAACGAAATTATTAGCCCATCTGGGCTAACACCCTTTGCGCTAATAAGATGCTGGCGATTAACATTCTTTGAAAAGAAAATAACGACAGCACTCTTGTAAGGGGAACTTATTTAGTTCAGGTGTATTGTGCAAGTAGATATAAAAGAAACTGTGCAATTGTGAATAACCTAGTCACATCATTTTGCAGTTGAAACTTAGGTAAAATTAGCAGAACTATTTACTTTATCTGCTTGGTTAAGTTCAGCATCAGCATAAATTTGCTCAAGATATTCAGCTCGTAATAGATATATGTTGAGCTTTGCATGTCAAATTAAAATGCATTCTATGTTATAAGAAAAAAACCTGTTCACTTATGATATTTCAGCTGCCTAACCAGTATAGTGGTTGGAATCGCTGACTGCCGTCCTGAAGAGTCTGCGTTCGAATCCCGGAGAAGGTATGGGTGTTTGTAAATGTATTGTACGTCATGGGGGCACTCTTAAATATGCTGCGAGCCAAAAGTCCTCTTAAGAGGTTGCTGGCATGCGAAGAGGGGTGGAAGACCCTCGGACCCGTGCTCCCGGGACGCTGTCCATCAAAATTGGGGATGGAACTGAGATAAATCGCACTGTCATCTGTAAAATGCACAAGACTGTTGCCAATAACAGGGGCAAATTTACGCTCCTTGCCACGAGAAATTTCGTGGGCTTCGGCTGAGTATAGAGGTCAAACACGTCAGCATTAGCAACAATAATGTTTCGAACTGTTCAAAATTTTAGTGTCTGTCCGAGGAAATAATATTTTGTTATTCTGTATTATACAAGTGACTGTCATAAAAAATTCAATCCTCTAATTCGAGCCTTAGGATTTCCCAAATTTATTCTACTCAACATGAGGAGAATTTATTTTGTTTTTCTTGGGTAGTCGACTAAGTTTTTCATCATTTCTTTGGAGAAACATAATAATCAGAAGTTATGCATTTTTTTCGTGAAGTTCTCACGTTGTAGTTAACAGACTAACTTCTTCAGAAAAATGTAAAAGCTGTTGCTGAGCACCATTGCAAAATCTGTTCGGAATAACTAATCTTCGTAACGCAGTTTTGCCTTTTGGTGACTTGTCACAGCATGTTGATGGATGATATTCTATTCAGAGTTAACAGCGTGAGAGGAAAAATAAATGTAAGGAAAATAATTGAGAATACTTGCGTGGTTATTAATCAAAAATCTTTTGTGAGAATGTCAAAAATTCTGAAGCACTTGTTTACCATAGCTGTATCTATAAAGATAAAAACAATTCTACAGAGAATGGAAAAAAAAAAGTAAAATCAGAATTAGAAAGGTTATGTTTAAGTTAAGGTAATGTTTCGGATAACATGCCTCACACAAGGTAGGTACGTGAAAAGTTTCAAGAAAATACTTCCATAACCAAGTTAACAAAAATTTAAAATAGGAAAATAGATAAATACCAAGTGCAAATGCTGTATTTATTTATATTATGCTCGTCCATCGCTTTTCTCCTCCCCCATCTTTTTACTTCCTTTTACGAAGTAAAGGAAGTATTGTAATCGCAAAAAAATTTTGGGTATCATATTTCAATTTATATATACGTATATATACTTCCAATTATGGAAGTGTTTTAAATGACGAAAATATTCATATTTTGACAATGTAAAATTTAAAATAAAATTCCTTTTCAGCAAATAACGATATCTAACTTTAAATGGGATCTATCGTTTCCCATACTTATATTTGGGAAAGTCTTACACTTCTGGGTTTGTACTTATGTAATTCAGTGTTCAATCCTAGGAACCCCACAAACACTACTAAGCGAATAATCGCTTAAGTATGTGAACAAATACGTAAGACTCAAGAAGGGTTAACTACTCTTTATTTCTCAGAATAAATACAATCAGTTCCTGACTCGGAAAGCACCGCAAAGCCTGCATTTGGGCTTGAACTTAAATGAATAGAAAAGTAAACTTAACTAAACTAAAGTTAACTGAAGCTATAGCTGAAGCTTTCAAGATTCTAGGTAGTTGGCCCCTAAATCTTAATTAAGTCGGCGAAGCCAAACAAGGGCCTAAAGAACGTCTATGTAAAGAAGGAAAGGCTCCATAGACGTAATGTAAAACAGTTTGTCTTCTACGCCGCTAGAAGGAAAGGGAACATTCGCCAAGCGATTTGCCGACGGAACCTGTTGGCGAGAAATTCCCCACTGTGATGTACCGAACCTGGCCGAGATTTTCCTCCTTCGCTACGTGTACAGGAAATTGAAGAACACGGATTAAGATGAATCGTTCTTTGACCTGGGAAATGATGAAATATTAGGTGAAGGTTCACTTTCACTGGCTGTTGAACTTGCATTATATATATCGCAGTTTGATGTCTGATTTTATATCCGTTAATATGGAGGGGGAAAAATGGAGTTACACAGCTGTAAACTCTTGATAAACATGACCGTCGAACATGTTCGAGCTTCGACATCAGCTTCGAGCTTTGGCCCGAGCGTAGCAATAGCTAAGAGAGACGTAGCCAAAGGGCAAACGCGCGCTAGTCAGAAACTCAGACTCTTTCTGGAGAAGTTGGTGAAACATCGACTTAAATACTACTCTTTACTCCTTTGTATTCACTGCGTTTCTGAAATTACATTCTGGAAGGAAATTCTAACCAGAAACTAGAATGACAGGAAAGATGCATAAACTTAAAATAACTGTTAATAAAATTAGGATAAACCTTACATACTCTTTATGAAAAAATAAAATTAGCAGTATTTCTATAAGGTATACTTTCCCTCTTCTCCGCATGCTTTTGGGGCGTTAACTAGAAGCATACTCGACGCGCATATGAGAGGTCCAGGTTTCGAGTCTTAGCGAGGGCGCTGTATGAGGGGAGTTCAAATGAAAATGATTCGAGGTGTGTATCCAACAGAAATGAGATAGACACATAAATAGGCACAGCAATATTTAATGACTAAAATGCCTACAGTGTTTGTTAAAAAATAACCCATTAAGTTAAGGCAGGAGTCCCACTGCTCGGGAAGGTTAAGAATTCCGTCCGCGAACAACGATCTCGGTTGATCATGGAAGCAGTTTATAACTACAGCCTTTACGTCCTCGTCAGAAAGAAAACCTTGATCCTTTAGGCTTTTCTTCAGCGGTCTAAAGATGGGATAGTCGCAAGGCGACAGATCTGGACTGTAAGCTGGATGTTCCAAGACTTTTCACTTTTTACGGGTCAATACCTCGACACACACTCGGGCGACAAGCGGCCTTGCACTGTCGCGCACAAGCATGACACCTGAGATAGCATACCTGGCCCTTTGTTTTTGATAGCCTTATGCAGCTTATCAAGCGTTTCGATGTACCGTTGGACATTGATGGAGACATGCGGCTCCTTAAACTCCAGTAATAGGAGACCCTGAATGTCGAAAAAAGCTGTCATCATCACCTTTCCGGCTGAGTGCTGAGTTTCGAATTTTTGGGGTTTAGGCGAGTCTGGAGGTTTGCATTGCATGCTGACGGACTTCCCTTTCGGTTGAAAGTGGTAACACCAGGTTTCATTCCCTGCCACTATGTGCTGCAGAAAGTCGTCACCGCTGTAAACTGCAGCACATTCACTGTTTCTTGTGGTGGTCAGACAGTATGCGAGGTACCGATTGGCAACAAACTTTTCGATACGTCAGAATGATGCTGACAATATTGTGAACAGTACCGATGGAAACGTTCAACTCATTTGCAACGTCAACGTTTGTTTTCTTCTTGATAGCCCTGTCAATGTCTGCAATCAGCTTATCTGTAACAATCTTCTGTGCCTGACATAAATAAGTTTAAATGAAGTGTAACAAAAAATGTGTATAAATTATTAGGCATTACACGGAAGTCATGTGGCGCCCATATCAGATTTTTTGTGGTAGTAGTGTGCAAAATATGAATGGATAGTAACTAAAAAAAAATTCAGTATTGAAAGAAATAATTGTAAATAACTTCAGTGGAGTATGACAAAAAGCACCGAAATTGGTACATCTATTTACAAACTATTTTTAATCTGCAGATTCTTTCTCTTATTTATACTTTCAGAAATGGTACACGGCACATAGTTAGTACATCTCCTTTGAAAGAGACGTAGTAACTATTTCAAATACTAGTGGAAGAGTAAAGAGAAAAAAAAAATATTTGCAATCATAAACATTAAACATACTATGACTTTAAAGAAAAAATACAGGATTTTCTTAAATTTAAAATTTAAGTAATTCGATTAAAGTGACTCTTATAGTAATAGAATTTTTAATTTAAAATAAAAGTTAAAATCGATTTATTTTCAATAGCGAGTATAAGTGACATCATTTCCAGGTATGACATGCGTATATTTTTATTATGAGAGAACCATAAATGTTTCCACTTGCATTTTTCACTTTTTCATCAAAAACAATCAATTATAAGCCTGAAGTCAAAGAACTCACTTTAATCCATTCTTTGACTTTGGACTTACAGCCGATTATTCCTGGTGAAAAATAGAAAAATGTAAGAAAAGGCTATGGCTATGTTTTTCTTGTAGACTCATTAGGTTTTTGTGAAGCAGGAGACTTGAAAAACGTGCAGTGCCCTCTCAGGGACTCGGACCATGGACCTCTCGAATACGCGTCGAGTATGCTTCCAATTACACCACGAAGGCATGCGGAAAGGAGGGAGAGAGTACTCATATACTCCCCCTTTTAAAGGGCGACTGGGTATTAGGGAACCCAGTCGCCAAATCTTGGCGGTGACGAATTATTGTCCACCACCTTTTACTGTACCTCTAATAATACGAGCCGAGTGTGCTACCGTTACATCATGAAGGCATGCTGGAAGGAGGGAGAGAATACATCACAATTACGTACCTGAAAACAACGTCACGTATACTCGCTTTTGAAAATAAATTGATTTTAACTTTAAGCTCTTCTAAGATGTATTTTAAATGAAGAAGAAGAATGATTAACTCTTTTAACGTAAAACTTAATTAAAACCCTATTGAATGAAAAACCAAGAATGACTTTAAGTAGAAATCCAATTAAATGGATGTCCAATGGTTTTTCTAATCCAGTTATTGTCAAACCTGATAAAATTCGTCATATTTTTATCGTGAACAAAAACGTCTGTAATGAAACACTTAAATGAAGATTCATAATGCTTTATCCCGAACAATTTTATAGATTTAGATTTCATTCAAACTTATAACTGTTTTTATGTCATGTCATACAGCTCCGAATCATTTAAAAGAAATATGATTCCAACTACTGCTATTTTAAACCACCAAGCACTTATGTTCTCTCCAAAAATTCCGAAAACGACATTTACTTCCGTTCTGTTATTTTGAATTGAGGAAATATGGAATAGTTATAAGCTAAATATTTATTCATCAACTTTTCTCCACCATTTTCTAATAATATTTATGCAGTAAAATATTTTCCTCGAAGGAAATTCCTTTGATGTATTCATTGTTTCCAATTTGTCTCTGGCGAAATTGAATGTAGTTTGTCATTCGAGGGAAATATTTATAAACGAATATTCACGAATAAAATTAGCTTGTGAAATTAGCATCCATGTCTCCACGTGGCGTTAATTAGCAATAAAATTGTATCATAACATTTTTCTTCTATCACTTCACTCTGCTGTTCTGGAGAGCTCTTTTAACCTTTGAACGCCAAAACGTCCAAGGCAGCCTTTCATTCAAACCATCACAACCGCCCGAAACGTCTAAGATTGCGATGGTGTTTTCGTCTCTTCCTCTAAGATACGCAGTAGCAGGTGCAGTTTCGCTAAATGCATTGTATCAGTTTACTGCAGGCAGCTTGTTCTAAAAGGCTAATGAAAGCTTCTTTGTTAGGAAGAATAAAGGATGTCATTTGAAATCTTCAGACCTCTTTGTGGTTAATGAATGGGGAGGGGAAAAAACGCACGGGACGTGTAATGGACGGGACGAATCTTTCGGTATTACAAGCCTACAGGTTAGCGAAGGCTTCGGTTTTCCAAGGATTAGAAGTAACATTTTATATTCTATGTCCTGAATTTCCGATAACAAATCCTTTAATTAGTAGATCTATCGTAGCTGTTTAGCTTAAAACTGTTTCAAGAGTTCATTTGAAATATGAATAGAAGATCAGATTGAAGTTTCTTAATTTTATAAATTTTGTATTTTTAAAATTTTTCAATAAGTTTTTGAGATTTTAATAGTAAATTCTTCCAGATTTCGTCTCGAATATGAAGTTCTCAGACTGTAGTTTTTTCAGTGTATCAATATATACAGGAAAATTTCTACCTAGAATCCAATTATGAGAAAGTATGACTAAGGTTTTAATTGAAGGAACAACAAAATTTCTGAAAACCAGACTTGAAGTTTTCGGAAAAAGAATTAACTTTTCTCTTCATAAGTTTCTTGTACCAAACTAAGGGATAACACACAGAAGTCACTTTTAATCCAGTGCTGACTATTAATTAAAAGCTATAATTTGAGATCACACTGTCTGAAAAATAGTCTTCTCCATTTTGGGTTTACTGTATCAATAGTTCTGCATACATTTTGACGGCAAATGAGTTTACTTAAGAAATAACTCAGCAGTTATAAATTTCATTGATAAAGATAATTTCTAAAACTGTATCTTTCAGTTTCGTTCCTAGAAATTTCAGAAGTACATAATAAATTTATTTCAGCTCTACCATTTATTGGAAGTGTTTATCTATTTACTTTCTTTCCTACGATAATTTCAGAAATTTTTCTAAGCAAATAAACAAACAAAAAGACTTTTCTTTTTTTATCTTTTTTTTGCTCTAATACCGTCTACTATCTTCTACTTAATACTTCATTATCTTCTACTTCACTATCTTCTACTTAATACTTCAACATCTTCTACTTAATACTTCACTATCTTCTACTTAATCTACTTAATACTATCTTCACTACCTTCTACTTAATCTACTTAATACTACCTTCACTATCTTCTACTTAATACTTCACTATCTTCCACTTAATACTTCACTATCTTCTACTTCCATTTAATACTTCACTATCTTCTGCTTAATACTTCACTTAGTACTTTTACTTAGTATACTACTTAGTATTTTCTACTTAGTACTTCACTTAGTATTTCTACTTAGTGCTTCCCTATCTTCTACTTTCACTTAATACTTTACTACCTTCTACGTAATACTTCACTCTCTTCTATGTCTCAGAAACTCATGTTTTAGAAAGCTGTTACTACTGACAAAATTTTGTTTTTCCTTCTGTAATAAATCTCTGAAACAGTTTTCCTCTTACAGCGTGTAGGGTCTTATTTAAAGTTTTAATAATAGTTAATTTAATTTGTGAGCCTTTCCTGAATTCTCTTGTTTTCCCTTGTATTTCCTCGCCAGGATGCAAATGAAGTAGTTGAATGAGAGTATTTAAACCGTTGGAAAGAAAAAGTTACACGGAGCGTGATTTCGCTAGTGAAAACGCACGTTTGTTAGTTTTAAAAATATTTTTTTTCATTTTTTTGCTCTAATACCGTCTACTATCTTCTACTTCACTTTCTTCTACTTAATACTTCCCTATCTTCTACCTAATACTTCAACTTCACTATATTCTACTTAATACTTCACTATCTTCTACTTAATCTACTTAATACTATCTTCACTATCTTTTACTTCACTATCTTCTACTTAATACTTCACTATCTTAGTAGTTCACTATCTTCTACTTTTTCCTTCTGTAATAAATCTTTGAAACAGTTTTCCTCTTACAGCGCGTAGGGTCTTATTTAAAGTTTTAATAATAGTTAATTTAATTTGTGAGCCTTTTCTGAATTCTCTTGTTTTCCCTTGTATTTCCTCGCCAGGATGCAAATGAAGTAGTTGAATGAGAGTATTTAAACCGTTGGAAAGAAAAAGTTACACGGAGCGTGATTTCGCTAGTGAAAACGCACGTTTGTTAGTTTTTCTGCAGCTGTTATTCTTAGTAGCGGCTACACATTCTTGTCATCGAGTTAGTATCCTGCTGCTGTAGGTTTTCTGAGTACAGCCTGTTAGATTAATTTCAATTGTGTAATCTAGAACTACATCTTTATCTTTTACATTTATTGTTAAATTAACTTTTAAGTTCTCACCGCAAGTAATCGGTACTGATTTTGTAATCACGTAAGTCCGTGCCTTCTATTAAACAGTTTATGATAAATAAAAGGCTGTTTTACACTCTTTTCCTGCTTGTATTCATCTTCCCACCTGTGCGAGAATTCGCAAGGTATAACGTTTAAGACTGCCATACTTAACTTTCTTTCATATAAAAATGATAAAAAGAGAAACGAAAAAACATTTTACATAATAATAAGGAATTTTTAGTTAAAAGCAAAATTTGAAATCTGCATTTAATAGTAATTAAAAGTATTAAAAACTTTTTACAACGTTTAAAAGCAAATGTATATTACTTAAGACACAAATGAAATTTAATAAATGATTCACATAATTAAAGCTCTTGAAGATTTTTTTGCAATTTCACAAAATATATTTGAGTAATCATTGAGAATTTTTACGTTTCCCCCAGAAATTTTTAAGTAAAAAAAAACCCATTAATTTAACCTAATATTTTTTCAGAGATACATTAGATTATACCAGATTTTAATTCTTGGGAACTTCTTGTAACATTCTTGTCAATATAAATTTACATACATTTTTTTCATGTACTGCCGAGCTGTAAATTCGCTTAACATTAGCTATCTACCCAAGTTCAAATCCTTGCGAACCATCTGGCTGCATGGACGTTTCTGTTGTTTCTCCATGCATAATGGGGATGCGAGTTAGTTACCCTAGAAAGCCCTCCACGAAAGTGTTCCGTCTCTTAGGCAAATAAAACTCGCGTTCTTTGCCATGATACTCAAAGAGATCAAACTATAGCAAGACCACGCCAAGATAATTTTAATAAAAAAATTTTTTTAATTTAAAAATAATAATAATTAAATTAATTAATAATTAATAAAACTTCAAAATTGCGCATTAAAATATAAATTTTATACTCTAAAGTTGAAATGTTTTGTACAGTTCAGTTCAGTTCACGATGAATTGAAACACTTAGCTTTTGCCAGAGGCTGAAGAGTTTAACTAAATCTGGAACGCTAGTTCCAGATTTAGTTATTATTGTTCGTCTGTTAGCTCCTAGGTATTTTT
>KK119468.1:6560-16662 GCA_000611955.2 Stegodyphus mimosarum
GCAGCACTTATTGCGGCGCGTGGTGGCCACACAAAATACTGATTCTGATCTCTTGTTCTTGTTTGTTTGCTTTGAACATTTAATCATTTATTTGTACCACTACCACTCAACTGTGTATTAAATTGCATTCAATTATGACGATTCCTTCTTGGTGTTGCAATTTTCACAAACGTGAGTGTATTTTAAGAGTCCGAATCCCGTAAGTTAAATCAGAGACATCTGGTGACAATGAATACAGTTGACCACCGAACTTCTGTAAGCGTAAAGCCAACGTAATAGTGTAAACGGTTGTCTGTATGTGTAATGCGTTTCTTCCAATAAGCTACGCGTTGGTAACGCACTAATGGAAACCAGGCTTTAGGCTAACAATCTGACCCCTTAAAAATAATACTGTTTCGAAATCAAAGGAAGAATTATCTGGACTGTCCGCTCACAGGGATTTTCGAAGGGAATTTAGGGATTTGAGATTTGAAACTTGGAATTTGCGTTCACTTCATAGAAGGAGACTTCCTGTTTGAACGGCATTTGTGGAAGATTATAAAATTGACTTAATTCTACTTAGGAAAGTAGATTCTTCAATTATACGAGGTTTTTTTTTTCAACCTCCGATCGTACAGTATAATGGCCAGGCATATGGCAGGTGGTTGGTGTGCGTAGTAGGCGACTGCGCATCTCCCCCTCCACACGCTCTGTCAATGGCGAGTTTAACACGCCATTTTCTGTTGAGTTGCAGTCACGTAAACATGGCTATCGCTATTGATTCTCCCGCCAAGTGTGAATTGCGAGCTGTTATTCGTTTCTTGTAGGCAGAAGGAAACAGTGCAGCGGAAATTCATCGAAGAATGAGTCGAGTGTATGGAGACAGCTTTATGAGTGATGGCGTTGCTCGTGAATGGTGTCGAAAGTTTAAAAATGGACGAACTGATGTGCATGATGAAGGGGGTCAAGGACGTAAGTCTGTCGCTACAGACGACATTGTTCAACGAGTTGACCAAGCGGTTAAGGAAAATCGAAGGATCGCCATAAGTGAATTATCGATGAAATTTGCGGAAGTTTCGAGATCTTCCCTGTACTCTATCGTTACTGAAAAGTTGCGCTACAGAAAAGTTTGCGCTCGCTGGGTCCCCCAGATGTTGACTGTTGGAGACTCGTTGGAGTCTGTTGACCGTTACAATACTGACGGAGAAGAGTTTTCGAAATCCATTGTGACGGGTGACGAGACATGTGTTCAATATGACACACCTGAAACGAAACGACAATCACAACAATGGATGCACACAAATTCTCCAAAGAGACCCACAAAATTCAAACGAACCTTCAACAACCGTAAGGTTATGGCAACTGTTTTTTGGACCAAAAGGGAGTGTTGCTTGTGGAGTTTATGCAGCCTGGAACAACAATTAATGCAGATTCATATTGTGAAACTTTGCAACGCTTACGGAGAGCTATTCAAAACAAACGAAGAGGCATGTTGAGTTCTGGAATTGTTCTGATCCACGACAATGCCCGTCCTCACAGCGTTCGTGTAACCCAACGGCAACTTCAGCAATTTCAGTGGGACATTTTCGAACACCCGCCATATAGTCCGGACCTAGCGCCGAGTGACTTTCATCTTTTCCCTGAACTGAAGCAGTGGCTTGGGGGGCAGCGTTTCCAAAATGATGTACAGCTCAAAGAAACCGTCACAACTCACTTCCAATCACTGGCGGGAACATTTTACGAAGAGGGTATTGGAAAGCTTGTTCACAGATATGACAAATGCCTCAATCGTCAAGGCAATTATGCGGAGAAATAACCTGTACTGTACTTTACTTTTGGTAATAAAATCTTTTTCATATATTCACCTGTCTTTTCTTTATAGCCCATCGGAGGTTGAAAAAAAATAGCCTACGTAGTTTAATTAATATACATGCACCAACTAAAGATAATGATGAGGAGGAGAAGGGTACATTTTACGAAAACGTTCGCACACTGTATTCTGCCAAGCCCAAAACATATCAAGATTGTACCGGGCGATGCAAATGCTAAGACAGGAAAGGAAAATAGGTTCAGGCCTACCGTTAGTGGACATAGCCTATACCACGACTGTAACGATAACGGGGAGAGACTGATATTATTTGCTATGGAACATGATATAGTGGTGGTGCTTACATACGAACGCTTGCTTTCCACACAAAAGTACTAACAAAATGATTTGAAATCTCCAGATTATGACATTTTCGATTAGATTGACCATCTTTTAATTGACACCAGACATGCCTCAGACATACTGGTTATCAGGTCATATCATAGTGCGAAATTTGACTCAGTCCATTACCTGGCAATGATGAAAATCAGAGCTAAAATTTCTAATACCCATAAAAATCAAGGGGGGAAATTAGAGAAATTTAACTGTCTACTGTTAAAAGACAAAGCTATAAAGGTGAGATACCAGAATGGAAACTTATTAACCCCAATTGGACGAGCTGGAGTGTATAGATGAGAAATGGAACTTGTTAAAGTGACTATTATTGAAATGGCAACAGTCTTAAGAGGAGCAAAAAAGGGAATGAATGCAACTGGTTTGATAAAGAATGTAGGGCTGCTACTGACCTTAAAAATAAGAAGAGGAAGATAGAATATACTTTAAAGAAAGCAAACTGTAGAGCCTTTTTGCTTGTTTTAGAAGCACAATCTGTATACCCTACTTAAAGACGAAGTAGATTATAACAACCTTTTTATTTTAATTAAACGGAGTAGAACATGCACTAACTCGGTGCTTACAACAAATTAGCAAGCATTTGTGGCTAAGTAACTTAGACACAAAATGACATTTACAATCACAATGAATTAATTTTTGGCTACACTACTGGATCCTACTCAATCTAAACTGCTTAATCGGCTGCACACAACAAAGCAGAGTCAAGAATATCAATATCATCTAAAGTAAATGGCTAGCACCAAATATTCAGCTACAGAGCTACTTTCAAACATGCGGCATAAATTCAGAACTAACTCTCCTACTTCGAACTCTAAATTCTGCTACTTAAATACTATTCCCGAACTCATTTAGATGTTCATACTCGTCCTTTAAATTTTCATTCTGTCAGGAGTTTGAAATCAGAAGGGAAAGGAAAGCTTCTTAAAATAAAAATAATTGATTAGAACAAAATAAGGTCCTTACAATACTAGATTAGCAATTGACGAATATAAATGTGCGGAAAATGAAAAGAAAATAGATAATTCTTTCTAAAAAGAGGAACTTTCATGAAAATTTTCTATGGGATGCCGAATATCTTAGAGGAGAAGGGGAAAGGAGAGCTTTTTTCGTGAAATCAGTCTTGAACGGAGGGGTTTTAAACCTAGAACAATACTTTGTAGAGGGAAAGACAGTTTTGTCTTAAGTGATAAAAATGACATTCTACACAGATGGAGAGAGCACCTGGATGAGCTGCAGAATTCCAGCCTGTGTACAGAGAACAGGGAAATAACAAGCAGAAATCTAGAGCCTATTGATGTCTCTTCTCTAGAAGAGGTAAATCATGTTATAAAGAAATTAAAAAACAATAACTCTACTGGGCCAGACAATATTCCTTCAGAACTATTAAAAGCTGCAGTACCTAGTTGCACCCTCATAATCAAAGACTTATTCAACTCATCTGGGATTATGAGGCATTCTAAGTGGAATGGAAACTTATTAGCGTCTATTTGATATACAAAAAACAATTTATAAAATTAAATTCTCTGCCCGCTTGTGATTGCATGTCGAGGAAATCGACTTGACACCTCGAATTTAATTCCCTCTCTTTTCACTGGTTCAAAAAGCCAAACCTTTTCTTGGGACTCCCTCTTTCTTTTTCCAAGATTCATAAAAATTTAAATATGTCAGAACAATTTCGATTTCTGTGTTCTTATACTTCTTCTTGTGTGTCTCAACATCATGTTTTATCCTCCATGGATGACTGCAGTATGAATTTCCCAAATTATTTGAAAATTCCTTCTCATAAAAGACTAATAAATAATCAGTTCTCTTTCATTTTTAGTTACTAGAACAATGATAGTTTGTTTTTCAGAACTACCAATTCTTACCTATTAACAATCTTCTGGTGATTTGCCAGAAGTTGTAAAGCCCTTATTTTGATCTAACCAATTAGTTTAGTTTAAGAAACTTACCTTTCCCTTCTGATCTCAGTTTCCTGCCAGAATGTAAATTTTATGACGTATATGCAAATCTAAGTGAGTTCGGAAACAATATTTAAGTAGCAGGTTTTAAGAGTTCAAGGTAGCTTTCAAAGAAAAGTATTAGACCCTTGATGACTTATGCTTCGCCAGCTTGGGCTACTGCTACTTCTTCGGATATACACAAGCTTCAAGTTGTGCAAAACAGATTTTTAAAGATCAGCACTAATGCATACTATTTGTTAGAAATAAAGTTCTACATGCTGATTTGAAACTGAATAGATTGGATAACTTTCTCAGGAAAGCTAACAAAAAATTCTTCGAGAGTGCCCAAAATTGTGACCATACGAACTTTTTGCTCAAGATAGATAGCTTTTTCCCTATGCAGCCTTCATCCTCAGTGAAAGCCAGGAACTTAAGAAAAGTTCTTGTACAGTTATGACACTACTTTATAGATATATTTTATTCTCATAGTTTAACTCAACCCACTCAAGTGCCCCTCCTCCATCCTGTGCTTCTGGACCCATCGACCAAGTAAGCACTCTACTTCAAACGCCCACTGAGGCAACCACATCAAGATGATCGGAAAAAAACATGGATTTAGCATATTAATCTCGGCGACTAGGGAAACGTGGAGTTCGAGGTAGGAGAGTTAGTCTGAATTCATGCCGCGTGGTTGATTTGTAACCTTGTGGTTGAATAGTAGTTGGTGCTAGCTATTTTCTTTAGATTATGTTGACATTCTAGGTTCCGCTTTGCTGGGTATGCCAATTTAGCAGTTTCGATGAAGAAGGAGCCAGTCATGTAGCTAATGGTTACTTTATTGTGAATTTACATTCTATTTTCGGTTAGTTACTTAGCCACAAGTAGTGGTTAAATTGTGAGTACTGAGTGACTGCGTTTTTGTTTAGTTAAAATAAAAAGGTTATTAAAATCTTCTTCTGTAGTCATCTGTTCTTTCACGACCTAGCGAGAATTCGCTACCTCGTCTTCCAGTAGGGTCTACTAGTTTATGATTCCAAAATACACTAGAAGACTCTACAAAGTCTTCGCTTTGCTTTCCTTTTGCGATAAACGAATTATGCTTTTCCACTGCAAATAAGTAATTACTTTTGTTTTCGTCTTGAGCATATCCAAATCATCGTGAAAACATGATTTCATCACATCTAAATCATCAGCGATTGTGTTTACAAATACAGTAAAATATGTGCACATTTCAAACGAATTATGCTCATAGTAGCAACTGACAAAGAAAGTCACATGAAAGTCACACAACACAGTACCTAGAACAATTTAAACGCTCAAACGCGAAGTACTTCTATGCATCCCCAAAAATGGGGGGCATCTCCATCCGATTTTGTCCAGCTGCTGTCAACATAAAAAAAAAAAAAAAACTCGCGCGCTATTATATGTTTGCATTATGAGCGAAAAAACATACGTATGCGTAATGGCAAATCTCAAACAGAACGCTCTGATAATTATTATATTCACCGTTCATTGATGGAAATTGTTAATGACAACCGGTTCAGGCGATTAATTCTCATAAATTGTTCACTTTAACTAAATTATTTGGTTATTATTAATAATAACAGGTTAATCGCTTTGACTATAACATACGTATGTAATAATTTAGAAGTTGATTTCGCATAGGACATGATTTACTGTGTAGTGGAGCTTTGGTGCATTAAAATCCATTCTCGTAGTGAGAGATTAAAATTTTTATATATGCTTGAGAAGCACTTTCGTAATTTCAATTACGCATTGCAATGCGCGCAATCTGCACTTGTTTTTGATCACATTTGTGCCTTTTCTACGTCTTTATAATAATTAATTTCGGTGGAGGAATGCACAGCAAGAGGCAAGCGAGATAACAGTACAGAGTTAAAATAGATAGCGAAGTTTCGAAAATGAAATTTGAGTGATTTTATCTCTATTGGTTAATAATAAGTTTCAGTACCCTAATTGAAATTATTATTGGATGAAGCCTTTATGTAAGTGTCTGTGTCATTAATGTTACACAAGAATCATCCCACACAAGAATCATATATGATTTTGAAATGATGCAGTTTAGAGCGATTTATTATCAACAGTTACTAGCTTTTGGGAAAGGAAAAATGACCAAATTAAAATATAGATCCAAGGAACTATTGCAAATTCAAGTGAGAATTTTGTTTTACATATTTCTTATCTTATACGTATACTTTTTTTAAGTAAATAGTTAAAATTAAGATCCTTTTCTTATGCGGAAGAATAAAAGAAACAAGTAATATAAATTTTTTTTTAAATTCAATTCCTACTCAGGTCAACAAAGAAAAATTTTATTTTAGGTACTTTTTATTTACATTATTAATATTTTTTCGTTTCTAATTTATGAAGCTGATGGTGGTCTAAATTTCTCATTCTACACATCTCTTGTAATACTTCATAATTACAAGGAACCTTTCCAGTGAGTTTCGAGCAGTCCAGTTCTTCAACTAATATTCCATCTTATAATTTCACACGACTCAAGGCGACCTGCTAAGAACAGTTTTCGTATGAAGCTTTTATTGGCGCTTATGTTTTTCTTTCTCTAATCGTCGCTTTCGTTGTGTTGTAGTTCCTTTTCGCTTTCTTTTCCCATTCACCGTTTGTGAAGCATGGGACATTTTAAAGGTTTATATATTAAACATATATTATTATCAAGTTAACATAGAAATATGGGGAGAATTTTCGCTACATATTGGGACATTATATCTGCTTTATCCAACTCTATCCAATTCTTTAACTCCATACACTTTAAAAATCTTTAGAACTTTGTCTTACTGTTGCCACTTATTTTTGTTAAATATTACAATCCCATTTACCACAGTCATGTACCATTATTTATAAGTTGTTATAAAATAAATTTTTACAATACGTGAGAATTCCTAATAAGCGGTCGTTATTTATAACGACTTATAACATATCTTATAACATATTTAATACAAGTCTGAAGTCTTATAACATATTTAATACAAACAGCATATCTTTAGTTCCGATAAACAGGAATAAATAAGTAGGAATTGACTTTAATATGTGCAAAAACTGTATTAATATCAAGTGTCATCGACTACAAGTTTAAAAAAATGTATTTGAACTTGAGTGAGTTTTATTAACGATTGAAAATTTGAACAAGATATAGGGAGAGCGTGAGCTAATAGTAGGAATTTAAATTTAAAAGAGAGAGTGAGAAAGAAAAGAAATATTACATTTTATATAAAACATCTACCTTAAGGCGTACTTAATTGAAAAATTGTAGGACAGATGTCCTGTAAAGCACCTTTGTAGATAGGTTTGAAACTGATGCAAACTGTTTTTTTCTTAGTTGCCGTCTTGAGGCAGTAGCAACAAAAGCCAATCAAATAAATCATTCCTGATTCTAATCATAGCATCGGATAACGCATAACAAATCTTCTATAAATAAATTTTTAAAAGAAAATTAAAACGGTTATTGCTTTAACTGTATTAAATTGTTTGTATTGTTTTAACTGTTTTCTTTACATATACCGGGTTATTCCTGTGCAGCCTGCCATTTATGCAATGTCACACACACACACACACAGAGAGAGAGAGAAAAAAAAAATAGGGGAAGCAAAATAGCAAAGAAAAATGTGCAGAGATCTGGGTGACGTTTAGACAGTTTCACCCAGTGGTAGCCGCTTTTATTGTTTTAGTACATTCTATGCTATTTATCGAGCATGAAAATTATTAGTTTATCCCATGTTATGCAAATAGTTAATACTTGAGGTTAAAGTAAAAATGAGCACATATCCCATGTTACGCTAGAAGATATTTCTGAGTTTTGTAAATATGGTTGATATGAGTTTTATTAATCTTGCCTTGTACGATCATGAAAATGTTCTTACAAGATCAGAAATATATTCAATAAACAACAGAGCTTCCTAGATATATGTTTTAGGGAGTTAGCGAGGTTTATGAAAAGATCTATTTGTGTAAGAATTTATGGATCTCGTACTTGGACAGCCCATGGTGAAATTAAATTACCTGAAGATATTTAAATGCATTACATTTCGAAGATGCT
Source organism: Stegodyphus mimosarum (assembly GCA_000611955.2). Taxonomy (NCBI): domain Eukaryota; kingdom Metazoa; phylum Arthropoda; class Arachnida; order Araneae; family Eresidae; genus Stegodyphus; species Stegodyphus mimosarum. The sequence goes on from KK119468.1 coordinate 14,779, forward strand.
GTAGAATGTAAACGTGTCGAAGAAAGCTTAATTTCTGAAAGAAAATATTTTGATGACTTGTAATTATCTGATAGCAAATAATATTAACACAGTGAAATAGTTTTAAAAAAGATATAATAAACTCAAAAAATTAAATACTTATTTAGATATAAAATTGAAATGGAGCAAATAGGAACGAGAGTTTTTTTTATAATCAGAACAAGAATGTTTCTTTCAAATATGTCATAATTTTTTTTAATTAAAGCCTTAACTCCGTTTATAGCGAACAACTGCAGAAGCACGGCGTATATTTCAATATTAAATATATAAAACCTCTTGATGGGTTACCTTTAAAAGTGGAGAGTATTTTTAAAAGGATACTAAACAGTATAATTAAACATTTGAGAATCACCAGTAGCCGCATTTTCTAATACGATCATCTTTATAGAAACCCGAAAATGTTTGTATGATTTCATTGTGATACTTAAGCAACCAAAAATAACGAAAATTAAGCTCGTTGGTTGAAATGATTTTTTGCTTCAAACAAAGTGTCCCCGTCCCATCATTAAAATTATGATAAGTGCGATTCGAGAAACTTAAAATTGCAATAAACTGTAAAATTTTCATGATCATATCCCAACTAATAAAGATGCTGCTTATTTGAAATCAGCCATAACAATTAGCGCATTCTTTGTTATTACAAATATTTGTCATTTAAATCAAAAAAATCTGATGTGTACACCACATAACTTCCTTGTACGGATTAATAAATCATACGCGTTTTTTCTTGCATTTCATTTAAACTTATTGGTTTGAATTAAATCTACTTCGTCAATAGCGCATAAATCACAATAGAATAAATGCACTCTTTAAAATTCACTCTATTTGTTTATCATAGCGACACTCTGGCGCTAGGTTTATAAGGTATTTCTCCCGCGTCCTTAGCATGCCTTCGTGGTTTAGCGGTCAGCACGCTCGACGCGTGTTCCAGAGGTCCGTGGTTAGAGTCCCGGAGAGGGCATTGCTCATTTTTATATCTCCTGCTTTAAAAAAAGTGGCACCTTAACTAAAAAAGGTGGTGAATGACGATTCGCAAGAAAACAAAAACACATAAAAACTCAAAATATCTATATTAAAAAGTACGAAGTAATTCTTAAACATTTATTTCCTCGAAAAAATTCCAGAATGGGTTAAGCATGATTTAATTTGCAATAATAAAAGAAGGCGTTATCTTTGCTGTTGCGAAGCTTAGTTTCTCTAGATTGGCAACAAATCCACTACTCTACTAAGTTTCAAATATAAACAAATATGGCTGCCTTCCTAAAAATAATTAGGCTTACAAGAACTTAAATAACTTTAAAATTGCTGATAGTTTTACAAATATTTCATGCACTGAAGCCATAAAAACCTTAACCGGAAGATAAGAACAACATAATTCAATAATTTTTAAAGCAAAAAATTCGAAATTTACCAATATATAAAAATAAAAAATATGAGCTCACTGAGCCGAGTAACGGGCATATATATATTTACTTTTGGTGCGGCCGATTGCAACCAAAAAGAGAGGACCACACCTACATGTTATAGCAGTCCTATATATAAAATTTCAACGTTCTGAGGCTATCGTTTTTGAGTTATGTGAGATACATGCATACATACGTACGTATGTACGCACAGACGTCACGAAAAATTCTCTTCTCAATTAATTTTAAATTGGTTTTATAATTTTTGTTGGGAACAAAGAGGCCTATATTCCGTCCTTACGTACAGATGTCACGCAAAAACGTCCTTAAGTTGCATTCGATAGCTGTCAAAATAGATATCTTCCTTCAAATATAATACCCGAAATTTTTCGCGATTACAATACTTCCTTTTTACTTCATAGAAGGAAGTAAAAATCGGACA
>KK119469.1:24264-63843 GCA_000611955.2 Stegodyphus mimosarum
AAGTTCATCAGCGTCGATTACAGAAGGCGTAGATCTGTAGGCTAATGAAATGATAATTAATGATTATTAAGTGACAATCTCAGGAACTACGTAGAAATTAGAGTCGGTTGAGGAATAACTTACCATTAATTAATAGGTAAAGAATAATTAATAGACGCTGATCAGCAGGTGCTTTTTAATTACTATGTAATCTAAGAGCAGATTTATGTCATCACGGTAAATGGTATTTTTCCTTCTTTTTTCATGCCTTCGCAGCGTAAGTGGAAGCATGCTCGATGCATATTCGGGAGGTCAGGCGTCTGAATCCCGGCGATGGAATTATACGATTTCCAAGTTTCTTGAATCGATATAATCTAATGACTCCTACAACTAACGTTCGAACTAAAGGATGTTGGACGATAATTTGTCCCCACATGGATTTGGCAATTGGGTTCTCTAATCCCCAGTCGCCTTTTTAAGAAGGGGGAGTATGTGAGGTACTTTTTCCCTTCTTCCCACATTCCTTCGTGATGTAATTAAAAGCAAGCTCGACACATATAATCGATATCTAGAATTAGAATCCTGGCGAGGGCACTGTACATTTTTCATGTCCCCTGCAATGATAGATGATTGATTATTCTGCACTGATAATGACTATGCATTGCAATCGTGTGTTTAACTGAACATTCAGACAAGAGTTTAAAGTAACTGAGCGATTATGCTAAGAAAACGCCATACTGTATGTTCACGCACCACGAAATAAAAGTTTTATTTACCCTAGTATATTGTATCCTAGAAAAGTAAAAAAAAGAAGCATCAAACAAATGAAAGACATTTAAATGACTTCTACTCGAAAATGAGGAAACGTGTCAAATCTAAATATAACGAAGGGATTTAATACAGAATGATAAGTAGAAGTGTTACATACCATCATTTGATAGCTAAGAATCGACATCCAGAAAGCTATTAACGAATAATAATTACCAATTACGCAGCACCAAATGGAAAGTAAGTACAGATTGAATTGCTTTGACATAAATACCATAAAGACATTAGGTATTTTGAAGTTGGAAACGTGCAAAATTAGCAATGCCCTCTCCGGAACTCGAACCATGAACTTCTCCAATACGTGCCAAGCGTACTGACCACTACACAACGAAGGCATGGGAAGAAGGCGGGAGAAATATCTTATATATTCCCCCTTTTAGAGGGCGAGTGGGGATTAGGGAGCCCAATCGCCAAATCTGGTGGTGGAGAATCATCATCCACCAGCCTTTTGTTTAGTTCAGCCGCCACTGTAGAGACATTAGGTAACTTTTGAACGCAGGAGATGGGAAAAATGATCAGTACCTTCGCCGGGAGGACCTCTCGAATACGTGACGAGCGTGCTGATCTCCATAACACGAAGGCATACGAAGAAGGCGAGAAAAATAGCTTAAAATACAATTATAAATGAGTTTAAGTAATACTTGGTAATATGTTTGTCCTATATGACGAAAATATACTTATGTTTTGAGCTTGTATTGTGACGTATGTAAATTGGCTGCACCCAGAGCATGTTGTTGTTTCAAATCCCCTTTAGGCAGGAAAGCTTACAGAAAGTCCAAGAGACCTTGCCGCACAAGCATATCGCAGATGTCCATGATGCTGCTCATCCGACAGCTGTCTCAGGGAGACGCCTATATAATCCAGTAGGAGAGCGGGAGAGGCAGGGATGGAACAGACACACGAGGGGAAGGTCTTTTCTCCCTCTTTGAATTTCATGCATCGAAGATGCCCTATTTTGAATCTGGCCATGGCCATCTGGATAGGCCTAGATCTTTTGATCAGAAGTGACAGGCCTGACAGGCTATACAGATGGACGCAGAGCCTGTGTCATTAAGAAAACCTGGACATCCATGCTTTTTACATACTACGAAAGTTCTTATCTTAAGATTCGGACTTCTTCGAAGTTTACTTATGTAAAAAGTAATTGTGAACCATGCTTCATCCCTCTTCTTAGGGTAGATAATTCCCACAATCACCATAACCCAAGAGCTAAGAGGGAAGTGAAAATATAGGCGAGCATTTTAAAGCCTCCTGAGAAATATGCATGAGGAATAAATCACGCAATAATTTTATCAAGGCTGTTTTAGATATCACTGAATAATTAGAGCTAGGTAAAATATTCCCTTATCGCATTACGTAACCTATTTGCACAAACTCCGTATGTTATTGAAAACATTGATAATTTAACACCGGAACCCCCTGATACGCTGTTGTAGAGAATTGCCTACAAAATATCTTTTTATGCCACAATCCTAGACAGAGCAAAAAGGTAAGTGAAGTCAGAGTGTTCAACAGCGATAGTTCGAATCGATTTCAAATGTCGGCAAATGGGCTTGCTCCATGGATGTTTTTGTGACTTTTCCCCATGTTTAACATGAATCCGGGCTAGTTTCCTTAAAAAATCATTAACCTAACCTAACATCAAGCGCTTTTGGCAAGTGACATGAAAAATATGAACCTCCCCGGTGCTCGAACCTTGAACCTTTCGAATATTCGTCGAGCATGTTTCCAATTACACCACCAAGGCATGCGGAGAGAAGAGAGGAAATATCTTATAAGTGTACCAAGCCGATATTCTGGCATCCCTTCAATTTGAAGAAAACTAAGGCTAGATGTTATTAGTTGCTTAACAATACTAACTGCAAAGGACTATGACGTCGTTCTAACAAGGGTATAGAACCTTATTCTACAAGGGCAGACAATTTGTTAGAATTTGTATAATTGTTACGAGGTATATATTTAAGCAAAATGCTTGAAATTCACGAGCAATAGTTTTATTCACTTAACACTACTGCGCTATTACCTTTTGAAGCTATTGATCCTGTAATACTAATTGACTTTGAACCTTAAGCCTTCCATGTCTACATAGTCATTCTAGGTCTGTTCTTTGAGCAAAAAGGTTGCATTCCACCAGATAGGAATTTTAGTTAGTTGTTATGACGAGTTATGATGGATTTCATCTATTCGGGGAGGGGAAGAAGACTGCGTTTCTGAGTTCGCCAGCTTTGTACTTCCCATTTGCCTTCCATAATTTATTTGAAGAACTCTCTGTATTTTTAGTGTTTATTCTAAAACGGAAAACATGTATTTATGCAAGAATTTAGTTTATAAGAATTTAGAAATTGACGAAGATCACATTAATGCTTGTGAGTTAGTGAACGATAATGAAAAATTACTTAAGTTTAGCTTCTCTACTTGCTATATACGCGCCTATTAGGACCCATCACTAATTTTCAAGTGAAAACAAGGATTTCGAATGTGTTTCTATAATATATCAAAGGTTAACTGATATTTTGCTGCTAGATATGAAAATAATAATGGTGATAATATTATATCCAGTATGCTAGTTCTAATTTTGATAATGGTCTCAATGTAAATGGCAACCGTTATTAAATCCTCTAATATTTATGTGTACTAATAATATGATTACTATTTTTAATGATAGAATTATTTCTGAAAAACTTGTCAAAAGTAAAATTTCTAAATAGTTGCAGGAACGATTATTAGATGCAAGATATTCTGAAAATAATACCAAACGGTTTAAATCTGCTACGAACCCCGCCAGGTCGCCTGAGGGAACTCAAGATTACTTTCTCATTACTGTTCATAATAAATTTAAAGCACTTGTTTATAGTGATGGAAATAGCATTAACAAAGATATTCAAACTAATCAGGCATGTCTAGAACATTCTGCGCAGACAGAAAATTCACTTTGTGTTAAACCAAACATAGTTAAACCTAACATTAAATCCACTGATTTCGCTAAGACCCTTAGGGGACAAACTGCACCTGATTTAACAGTCGTATTAACAGGGACTTACTCGAAGTGTTCCTCAGTAACGAATTAGAACATCTCTCTATTTATGATTATCCCATGTTAAATAATCAAAACATTACATAGCCTAGGTTAACATTAACATACTTCTTAAGATAGTTATTGAAGGACTTCCTATAAAATGGACTGCAGAAATCTAAAGTGATTTTAGTTAGAAAAGTTGCTCAAATACAAATTCTAAGTCAGAATACGTGTTCTGCTCTTTCCATTTCAGAAACAGCAAGCTAAGACGCTTAGTGAACAGAAAGTCTAAGAAACTACAAAATTTCTTGATTTTTCTTTAAATATAGCTAACAATGAAGCTTGTGTTGCCGTTTTTCAGTGTCACAACTTTTAATTATAAATCCGAAATATGCAAAGATCGAACAAAAGTTATGTGTCGAACCGATTAAGAACTAAACCGATTAAGAAATTAAGTGCTGCAATTGACTTGAGGCACATACAGCTAATTGTAAAGGTTTTTCATAAAACTCATTAAATTTAAAAGAGAAAGAATATTAAGAACGACTGTAAAGAATACTCCGTCTGAGGGGCTGACTTTATGTTAAAAACACTTCTTCTTTTATTTCAACCGGAAACCTAATATTTGGGAAATCATTTCATAGCTAAATAACAATAAAAACAATTCTATTTCCCACATTCGGGAAACTCAAAGTTCACAAAACCAAAAAATTCTTGAATATTGTATCGACAATATACATGAGTTCATCAAAGTCATCGTACAAATTAATAATGTTCATAAATTTCCTTCTGTCAAATGTAATTAAGAAAATTACACATGTGTGATATTAATGATGTAAATATTTCTATTGATAACCTCCTTATTGTATTCTTAGCCATTGATTATATTGCTACACTTAATCAAGATTAATTTTTATTATTTATTCACAGTTTAGGAACTTTAATATTTTAGTATTACAATTATTATTATTTCTTGACACTAATAATAATTTAATTGTAATTATTGTTCTGGTAACACTATGATATTCCACTTGAATTTACGTGTCTCTTTAGTGCCAGCTTATTATTTCATATGTCGTGCAACTGTTTTTGTAAACATTACCTGTTATGTATCTGTGTTAGAATTTGCTAACTCAAAAAGCTCAGAGTTCAGAAGACTTTTAATATGCTGTATACACATGTTAAATAGCTATGACTTTATTAAGTGCAATTTATATTAGTCAAATTTGTAAGTGTCTTTATTACACTTACATGAACTCTTATCAAATTGTATTATTCAGTTACATGAATTGTTAGAGTGAATGTGAAACATCTCGCTCTGGATAAAATATAGCGGCCGAGAGGTAAAGACGCTGAACACTGGTAGTTTGGTCCGAGTTTCGAATCCCGCGAACGGGCTGGCTGCATGGGCGTTTTCGTGGTTTTCCCCATGTGTAACGTGTATACGAGCCAGTCTCCTTAGAAAGTCCTCCACGAAGGCATCCCTCCCTTTAGGCAGATAGCCCTCGTGTGCTTTGCCATAACTGAATAACCTAACCTAACCTAACCTGGATAAAATATCTTGAAACTGATGAATCAAGTTGCTCGAATAATCCAATTTTTCTTGTTGATTTACTGTCGCTCTTGCTGTATGATAGTTTAAGGGGTCACGGTACCCAAAAATCGATGAAATTACCGATTTTTCAATTTTTTGCATCAAAAATACCTTAATACCCTTACTACACTGAAGAGAAATTTTTAAATGATCTGACGGTAATAAATCGTATAAAATGCTTTTAAACATTTTGACAGCCCTTTAAATGCCACGCCCCCTCAGTTTTTAGTTTTTTTAACTTTTTAATTTTTTTCAGTAAGTTATTAAAAATCAGAGTAAATGAAAAGGAGTGTAATTCAATATGACTGCAATTATCAGGAAACTCTGTTTATGTTTATAAACTGATTTATTTAAATACAACGTGAAGCTGGGAAAAATATTTCTTCACCTTTAAAATGGCAAGGTTATATATATATGTATATTGAGCTCAGCAAATATTTCTATGTGTATTATCAGTCAACTTTGCTATGCTTCTTCACAAATTGAAATTATTTGTGATACGACTCGAACAGAAAAAGTGGTGTAATGAAAGTGATCAAGTTCCTGAGTGTAGCATTATTAAAATAGTGCTGGAACAAACATTAACTCTTTAATTGAATAAAATACCCCTAAATTATTTTAAAATGCAATTTATATGAGAGGAGAAATGGCTTAAAGAAGAAAGGAAATCAAATATGCTGCTGAGTGGTTTTAAATACAACGTTTTACATTTGTTAAAATATCATATTTTGCTTTTTGAAAAAATGAATGAAAGGACAAATTAATATTCTTAACATTAATTATAAGTGTTTTAGAAAATATATTACAATTGATTCATGTATTGAAATTGTTTTGAACGTGTATTAAAGAACAGAAACAGGTAAAAAAATTCTACTTGTATTTTAGGATTTTTTTTCAATATTTCTAGCCTTTAAACAAAAGCTTGTAATTTATGCTTATATTAACCAATTAAACATTAGTAGGTTTCATTTTATATACATATACTATACTGAATTTCAGTAATAAAATTTTTAAGAAATTTGAAATGATTTAATGACCATTTAGACAGTTTACGTTCTTTAAACTGCTTTTCTCAGTTTTCATTTTTTCAGTATATTCTTTTACTTAAAGTCCTAAACCTTCTACAGATATGAACTAAATTATTTAATATTTTTACTGCTTATTTAAAATTATATTCTTAATAGAAACAAGGATAATTATTGGAAATGAAAATATGAATGAGAACATCTTTGTTTTAAAGTTTTTACATAAAAATGGGCTTTTTATTTTTTTTCTTGGAAACTAATTCATTAATCCCAAAATCGATCATTAAAGTTATTAAGAACACTCTAACATATGCAATAAAAATTTGGAGCAAAAACATTCAAAATTGTGGGAGAAGAAAGAATTTTTAATTCTTAAATTTTTTGAAGAAAAATTTAAATTTAAAACAAAATTACTAACAGAAAATAATTTTTCAGCATAAAATCATTTTGTTTTATAACACCACTTAATATTACTCATAGAAAATAGAGGAAAATTCTTAAATAAAAAATATCATTCGAAAGGTACCAAGTTCCCTTAAAAGTAACGGCCATCTTGGCATTATTGCGGTAAATCTGAATTTGTGTTTTACTCCAAAAGAAACAATCCCAGAGCTCCTGCATTTATACGTTCTTGCTTAAAGCATAGGGATTAATAAAGGAAAAGTCGTCGTTTTTAAAACTGTAAAGAAAGTGAAAAAATAATAACATGTTCAGTATTTTGTTTTGTGTGTGTGTTTTACATTTTTTTTAACTTTTGAAGTGGATTACGTATTTTTATTCATATAAAAGAATTAACTGTTACTGTTTCGCGCTGGGCTTTAATTATAATAAAATGTAATTGAAAATGACGTACTCAGAACATTTTTCACATCTGCTCTAATTTATAATGATGAAAATAGCAAATTTGAAATTTTATTAGAAGTCAAAGGCCAAAAAATATAAAAAACATTATTTATGCAAACGATTAGTTAAATCGAAGATCATCGCTATATCTATAATTAATTTTACTCCTTCCTCTGATAATAATGCTTTATATTTTTGTTGCAGAATTTCAGTGTTTAGAAGTGCTAACTTTTGAGATATAATCATAGAAATTATTTAAATGGATATGACATAACAAAAAATATTTAATTCACATAAAAAATTATTTTCTGCCACCTGCAAATATCTTGCATATTCTGAAACGCCACGTAATTCATGAAGAAAATTTTATAAGTGAAATAATAAAATTTTGCTGAAAGTCACAAAGAAAAATTAAACTTACCTAAATATATCTTTTGAAGAATGGACATAAGCAATTTCTTATTTCTCAAAACTGTTTAAAAGAAGTCATAACTTTTAAATTACGTATTTTATTAATATAGCATTTTGAAATCAAATCAACACCGTTTAGGTCATGAAAAAACAAGATTACTCATTTTACAGCAAATATTTCTTTAACCTTAACTGTACCTAAGTAAAGCAAAGAAAAACTAGAAATTAAAATATTTATTTACAAAAAAGTATCCCTTATGTTCGGGATTAAATCTTTTCATTGGTTTTTCAAGCTAGCGCAGCACGCACTTTCCTGTTTAATGTGCAAATTGCTCTTGCACAATGAAACCTTGCAGTGGTAAAAGTTGTTTTTCTTTTGTTACCGATCAAATGATTCAGCTTCCGAAGTCCACCCACGTCTGTTTTAGAATTATTTTTATTGCAGAAGGACATGTAAAACAGTTCATTTTCAAACGGTGTTTTCGGTACGTGAGCTTTCTGCTTTATGAATCCCAAACAAAGAACTTGTGTAATGGAATACCAGATACAAGAAGAAAGTATACAGGAAAAGTTTTCATCTGCATTTAGAATTCACTAAGGGATTCAGGGACTCTCAAAAAGAAGCTTCGTAATTTTAAACGCCAGTTTTTATCGACTGGCATTCTTTCTAAGTCGACGCTTTGTAATGAATACGTAATTTTTTCTTACATTAAGTCATCTTTTGTTGGAAGAAAATTATGTAACAGAATAATCTTTTCATGAATAGGGGAATTTAGCTAACCGCTTCGAAAAGGGTTTAAAAAAAGCGAAGATTTATTCCAGGAAATTTTATAATTTTTCTTATTATTTTCAGGTCTCTTTGTTACTTTAGATGCACGTAATCTAGAAACCCTGAAAGTTATTATTAGATTATAAAAATTGAATTGTTTTAAAAAAATGCTAATTTATTATCCGAAAATCATATTCTAAGTTACTTGGCAAGGACTATTAATTCCAAAATGGCATTTTGTGGCGTTCCGCTATAAAAGGCGAATCGCTTTATAAATTGTTGCCATCAAATATTATCGCCCTGTATTATATCTAAAGAAATTAAATAATGAAGAATCTGCATGAATGTATGCATGTTTCTGGCATTGTGAAAAAATGACGGTACCTAGAACCATAAGATTTGAATAAGGTAATCCTCCACCGGAAAATGGGTTTTATTATCAATTTCATATTATAAGAAAGTTTACCGAATTTTTGATTAACAAACTCAAAGATTTTAAAACGAGCAATGGCAACTCTGTACGAAAAAACATTTTTATCTCCAGCGCGCGAGATTATCTACCGGAATTTCTAAAGACCCGCTGTTTCTCAGAATTTCAAAGAGGCGGCAAGCTGACTGGAAAAACGTGAAATATTTCAAAGCGAATAGTAACGATGTACAAAGGCCGTGGTCTACTTGCAAAATAAAGTTAGATTCGCGGTCGTGTACGCAAAACCTAACTTAAGTACCGGTCATATACTGGATATAGCTTTCGAACTTTGGAATACGACGACGAATGAAAAACGGTCTTGGCCGGAGTTTTCAGTATGCATTTGGATGCTTCACAAAGAAGGTAATTCGGGGAAGAACTTCAATGCATGGATTTCGAATTTGGATGAGTCTCAAACATTTTACTACCGGAGGATATACGACGATCCATGGGAGCTTCTCAAATCAAAGCATGAGGACGGATGTGTACAGGAGTATGTAGTTACCATTTTCCTTATCGGTAGTTAACAGTCATCAACAAAACTTAAATGGCGGTAGTAAAGAAAGCGTGTTGTTGATACCACTTCTAATGGTAATCGGTAATCTATAATAAAAAAAAATTTAAATGCCGCCCTTTTGGGCTTAATGTACAATCTGAAAGATTTTAGATTTTTTTTCCTATATTGCTACTTCCATAAACAGATTTTTGTTGTAAATAAATACAATATTCTGTGTTCAGTCATTGCAGAATGAGATTTTCTATTGAATAAACACTTTATAAGGTATTTCCCCCACTTTCTTCGCATGCCCTCTTGGCGTAGTGGTCAGCACGCTCGACTCTTAACCGAGAGGTCCGTGGTTCGATTCTCCGCGAAGGCATTGTTCATTTTTCATCTCTCCTGCTTCACAAAATACCTAATGTCTCTACAGTGGCGCCCGAACTAAAACGGTTGTGGATGATGATTCTCCACCACCGGGATTTGGCGATTGGGTCCCCAAAGCCCCAGTCGCCATTTAAAAGGGGGAGTATATAAGGTATTTCTCCCACCATGTTCGCATGTCTTCGTGGCGTAATGGTCAGCACTCTCGACGCGTAACTGAGAGGTCCGTGGTTCGATTCATGGAGAAGGCGTTGCTCATTTTTCATCTCTCCTTCCCAAAATACCTAATGTCTCTACTACAACTTTTGTCTGAAAATAACCTATTCTGCTGCATGCCATTGCGTTCAATTGTCTGCAGATATCTCAGCCAAAACTCTTCAAGCAATCTTCGCCTTCATACACCTTTTTCAGGACATCATCGATCAGAACTCTTCGGGTGCAAAAACAATTATATTACAGTGCGAAATATGTGCTATATGGGTATATATGTTTCCTATAAAAAGATCAGTTAAGGATTTATTTTTCAGCAATAGTGTGGAGTCGAGCATTATCTTGAAGGAGATTAATTCCGTGAATAAATATACAATATTTATTGAGTTAAATATCACTACGTAATTTTTCAAGTTACACAGAAAGAAGCTGCATTTATTTCGTGCGTCGTTTCAAGATTTAAACAAGAAATATTTCTTGTTCGTCTCAGGAAACCACACATATGACCCTATAAATTTTAATATTCAGTTTTAGTTAACAACGTTCGGCTCTATGAACTTCTGTCATCACTTCCGAGTCCCCCATCCCTCTCAATATTAGCTACATCATATCTTAAAATCTCATCAACTTTCCTTCGCACCACATATTAGCCTAGCTCCCAAGAAAATTTATAAAGAATGTCTTTCAAAACTGAGAGACGTAAAGAGAACTGCTGGACTCGAAAAAACGTGGAGCAAATTTAAAAAGTTCTAAATCATTATTCTTACGCCTTTTTTAGTCTTGTCTCATATTCTTTCTTGAATTATCTGAGCATGCCTTGATTTCGTAACTCTAAAAAATAATTTCTTTCGATTTCTCCTTGTCACTTTAATCAGAGACTGTCATATCTTCTTCTTCTTATTATTATTATTTCTTCACTTTACATCTTAAGGCGTCTTCGTAATATTGTAATTGCAATTTCGTTACTTTCTGTAACTTTTATGGAAAGGTGAGGAAGATAAATAACAAAACACTAATACGATAACATAACTGTTGTAACTCTACTGCAACGATTTACTTCGATTTTGTCCAAAATCTGTAATTTTTTCTCTTCACCAACCCACTGTTGGGATATACTTAGGTATTTCTCAAAATAACCTAATGTCTCTAAAGTGGCGCCCGAACTAAAAAAGGTGGTGGATGATAATTCTCCACCACCAGGATTTGGCGATTAGGTCCCCTAATCCCCAGGCGCCTTTTAAAAGGAGGAGTGTGTAAGGCATTTCTTCCGCCTTCTCAGCATGCCTTCTTGGTGCAATGGCCAGCACACACAGCACATATTCGATAAGTCCGAGGTTAGAATCCCGGCGAGGGCATTGCTCATTTTTCATGTCTCCAGCTTCAAAATAACCTAATGTCTCTACATACTTTAATTTTAAATTTTGATAAAAATAAAAATGTATTGAAAAGCTTATGAAAAACCCGTTGCTCCGAGCGTGCAGATACAATTAAAGCTTTAAGCGTAGGATATGAAGGAATTGCCGTGATCCTTGATTGTTTAAAAAATGATGAATCACAGGCAGCGGACACTCGACATCCTGCAAAAAGCTTGAAAAACAAGATGGATGAATTGGAAATGACTTATTTAACTATCTTTGAAATGACATTTTGACTCGTATGTGTGTATATAAAAAGAGAAAGAGATTCTTTTTATTTTTATGAATCAAAAGCCAACGCAACATACTTTCTAAAAGAGTATCAAATTGTTCACAAGCGTGTAAGAAAACGCAGTGCTAGGGTAACTTTCTTTGAAGAAGGTTTTAGAGAGATTAGGTTTTTTTGAAGCAGGAATATTGAAAAATGGGCAATGCCTTCGCTGGGAATTGAACCACGGACCTCTCGGTTATGCGTCGAGCATGCTGACCACTACACCACGAAGGCATGCGAAGAAGGCGGGAGAAATACCTTATATACTCCCCCTTTTAAAGAGCGACTGGGATTCGGGGGACTCAATCTCCAAATCCCGGTGGTGGAGAATCATTATCCATAGGAGGTGACAGCCACTGCTCTTGCAAAGCCGTTGCAAGCGCGGCAAGGGTCTGAGGGGGGCGAATTGAGAGCAGCTAGACGTCTCCCTAAAGCATCCCAAACGTGCTCGATAGGATTCAAATCCGCGGATCGAGCTGGCCACTCCATGCGCATAATTGTTTCCTGTTGAAGATAATCATCTACGATGCGAGCCCTGTGTGGTCTTGCGTTGTCGTCCTGTAACAGGAAAGCATCACCTATTGCCCCGGTATATGAGCGCATATAAGCATCAAGGATGTCATCTCTATAAACCGGACGAGTCCCCTCGGAAAGACAGGGAGGTCTGTGCGTCCACCCAAAGAGATGCTACCCTAAACACAGACACTGCCTCTTTCGTATGCATCTCTTTCACGGATGTTTGCCGGATGATAACGGGTTCCAGGTTGTCTGCATATCAAATAACGCCTACTATCGCTTTCTAGACTAAACCTGGACTCATCCGTAAAGATAACAGCCCTTCATTGATCAGACGTCCAGTGGACATGTTATCGTGCTCACTGTAAACAGTCCCTCCTATGGCGTGACATGAGTGTCACGCAAATGGCTGGTCGCGTCGCATACGGACCACCTTCGTTAAGCCTTCTACCCACAGGTAACGTTGACAGCAACCGTCCGATGGCTGCAGCAAGGGAGGATCTAAGAAGAGTAGGAGTAGGGGTTCTATTCCTGCTTGCACATAATATCAAATATCGGTCATCGGCGCTCGTGGTAGCAGTTGACCGTCCTTGGCTGAACCTCCTAGATGCTGAATCTGTGGTTTGAAATTGCCTCCAAAGTCTACAAACCACCGAAGGACTCACATTTAGCCATCTGGCCGCTTCTGTTTGACTTTGTCCTGCCTCTGGTCCCCCAATGGCTCTCCATCGTTGTTCTGCAGGCAAATGATGCCTGGAGGTCATTGTAGCCTCTCAAACGTGGACGTTTATGCTCCTAGCAGATGACGTATTCCGAGTGCAGCGCCACTAATTTGCATATAGCAGTTTTACTCACCTACTCTTACTTGGCTACATATTCAAATTTTACACGGTTTGGCTTATTTTAGAGGGAGTTATCGCTATTTTTGTGATTTATCCTTAATTTATCATACCCAGTGTAGTATTGCAATAGTGGAAAATTTCGGGTATCTTATTTGAACGAAAATATACATTTTGAGCTCTCTCGAATCCATTTAGACGCACTTTTTCCGTGACATCTCTACGTACGGAAAGAATAGAGGAACGTTTTTCCAAAACGTATTGTAACACGATCGTACGCATATATGTATCTAGCACAACGTGATAACGTTGAAATTTTGTATATGAGACTGCTAAAACATCTAGTTACGCACATCCTTTTTTGTTGCAGTCGGCCGCCCCAAACATATATATTTTTGAATACAAATGCGACAGAAACAGAGCACATATAAATAATGTCCAAGCAGCAACAGAGTTACAAGAGAAGTAAGCATTTATCCAGCAGTATGTTAGCTTACTAAAAAGGAAGGTTTGGTTTTACGAAGGTTTTAGTTCTCATAGTTTAGGATCCGAAATAACTAAGTCTTTAGCATTACGCTCGGGTTGTGGCTGAGATAGTGTAGAAATGACGCAGTGCAGAATGTTATTTTTATTTTTAGAATAAAGAGGAAATAACCAAATTAAAAAATAACAATTAAAAGGCTATTAGTAAATTAAATATTGAAGTTGATTTTCCTATTTTTTATTTTACACACACACATATGTATACATACCCATCTTCTTAAATGGCTCCTTGAGCTCTTTTCATTTTTATATGCTAGTAAATTACGCACTTTTTTTAAAAACGTGATTGCATTATGTTTGCTTGTATGATCCGGTTAAGGTTTTTATGCCTTTAGTTAATCCACATGCAATAGTTGTAGAATTATCAACAATTTAAAAGTGGTTTAAGTGCGACTAAGCCTAACGGCAATTGACCCCAACTGCTTACTTTTGAAGCCTAACAGAAGAATGAATTATGTCAAGTTCTGCACCTTCAGTGTCTTTCTGCCGAATGGCACCAAACGTAAGCTTTCAGTTTCGTGCCCGGAAAAATCTGCCTTCTTGTTCGCTGGCTGAAGCACTTGTTTTGGCATAGAAAAATATAATTTTAATTGTATTTTATTAAACTTTTTTTAACTGCACATGGTGTTTTAGGTTTTTCGGTATTTTACAATTTTTAATAAACATGTTTTGAGTTTTTGCATTTTTGCCTTGCCGCGAAATGAGAACAGAACTAATTGAATGAGAAATATATCTATACTGAAATTCGAAGAAATAAAGTTCAAATGAAGTGCTATAAAAATACGGTTAATTTAATAGGGGTCATGTTGGGGTTTATAAGGGAGTCATGTGGAGTCTACATGAAATTTTCTAGTTTTATATTTGTACACAATTATAGATAAAACTAAAAGTGAATGATCTCTAACATATTGAGAAGAAAATTCCTTTGTCTTACACCTATAGAGTATTTACACCTACAGTTTTTACCTCAAAGAGTACGGCGTATTCTCAAAAAGAAAAAAAAATCTGTATACAAAATTTACTCTCATCTAGAGAAGAAAATGCAAGAGTTCATGATTAAGATTATAGAATACAATTTGGAATTTTCACATACTGTTGCGTGCGTACATGTTCGTAATAGATTAAATGCATAGGTCTAATAAGAAGTTAATAACACAAGAAATATAGCAAAACGCTGTATTTTCCCTTAAACATATACGTACAATATCGCAATAGTACTCAATATAATTAGTAGTTATATTTTAAACTTCTAAAACATTAAATAGAATGCAATCTAAACAGCAGAGAAAGCTAATCTGATGTAACCACGAATTCGCTACAATGAACAATAACAGTTATCGAAACAACAATTGAGCTGAGATGTTTCTCTCGGACTTTTATAGCTTTTTAAATCGGCTGCGCAAGACAATTCTAGCAATTTCTGGAAAGCAAAAAGAGTAAAATTACGGTTGCAACTAACATAGTAATCAATTACATTTATTCAAATTAAATTTCAATTACTAAGATAAACTTTTATTCAATGTTCAATGCAAGTACTCTTGTATTTTTACTTTTCCCGTGTAGCTTTCTCTTAAAATGTGTCACGCGTTGCATTGCACGGGGATAATATAAGAATTTTAATTATAATTCTACTAAAAATATCTAACTAAATACAAAATTAGTAACAATATTTAGCAGGAAATATTTTTTTTTTTACTCTTCCGACGATACTCAAACAGATTTGCTATTTTTAAGTCAGGTGGAAATGTAATTCAGCTCCAAATGAATATATTAAAGGATAGTGATGAGTATTAGAAGCTATAAAAAATGCATAACAGTAACAGAGGTAATTATCAGTTTGCTCCTTTCCACAAAATGGCAATTGCTAAGCCACGCAAGAATGTATGGTTCAAGGAGGAACATTACTGCAAGTTCCATTCTTCGATGGTGTAATCAATCACTTCGTGTGTCCTGGATAATGGGCAGAAAAACATGAGAAGCGGTCTGAGAAGAGCAACAAAAACCCTGTTCGAATGATACGTGCGGTAATAAGGGCTAAAGGATGGGTCATTACTGATAACCAGTTCTGCCCTAGTTTCGCTTTGTGTCACCCTTCATAATCTGTCGCTGACAGCCATCTTCATCAGCTTACTTAGACTGCTACTGCTTTTTCCGCGCATAGAATACAGAAAATCGCGATTCTTCTTGGATGGGTATTGATTATCGTTTTGTCTTTATCACCACTCCTACTTATATCTATTTTTATACTTCATGCTGTATGTGTGGCATATTTAAACCAATTATTAAAATACAATAAAATTCTTTTATTCGACAGTAAGTATCTATAACAGCTTTTACGAAATTCTTTTTGTTTTAAGTCCAAAGAGGCAATTTGTCTTGAAGGACTATTAATTTCATTTTGGCATTTTGCGTTGAAAACTATAAAAGGCGAATCACTTTCCAAATTGTTGCCACAAAATATTAAGACCCTGTATTATATTTAAAAAAATTAAACAATGAAGAATCTGCATGAATGTATGTATATTTCTCGCATTGTGATAAAACGGCGGCACCTATAGCCATCAGAATTTGAAAAACGTAATCTTTCATAGAGTATGGGCATGTGGAAGCCCTAATTTGGAATTTGAAATTTCTTTGATTATCGATTTCATATTTTGCAACACTTCAGCGAATTTTTGATTAACAAACTAAACGATTTCAAAGCGAGCCATGGCAACACTTTACGAAAAAAAAAACTTTTATCTCCAGCTCACGAGACTCTGTGTCGGAAATTATAAAGATATACTCATTTTAAAATTATTTTCTGATATTGCTGTTGAACTGAATTTTATGTTTTGAATACGTGAAACATGATATTTAATAAATAAAGGTAGCACACAGAACGTTAAAAAAACGCTCCTTTGGACGTAAATTCTGAAGCTTTTCAGATTTTGTTTTTACATTTTTAGTACAAAGGGGCTTTATCCATGAAGGACTACTGTTTTCGTTTTGCGATTTTGTGTCGGAAACATTAAATGTCGGTTCACTTTTCAAACTGTTTCCATCAAATATTGCAGCGCCCTGTATTATATGTAAATAAATTAAATAATGAACATATTGCATTAATGTATGAATGTTTCTCGCATTGTGATAAAACGATGTTACCTAGAGCCATCGAATTTTGAATGATGTAATCCTGCTGCGAATATGGGCATCTGTAAACCCAAATTTGAAATTTGGAATTTCTCTTATTATCGGTTTCATATTTTGTAAAACTTTAACGAATTTTTGATTAACAAACTCTAGGATTTCAAAGCGACCAATGTCAACATAGTACAGAAAAAACATTCTTAGGTCCAGCGCGACAAAATATAAAATCTAAAACCTTTCAGATTCTTTTTTCATTTTTAAATTTTTTATTTGTTTATTTATTTATTTGAAGTTTTGGTAATTAAATTTAATTTCATTATGATGAAAAATCTCTTGAAAATTTTCTGTATTGGGAGCTCAGAAATACAATATGTAAGTACATTATAAAGCTTTTGTTAAATGTTTATGAAATTCATTCAGTTTGTCCACAGAGTTTTAATTGCTAGCTAAACGGATGTAAACACCTGTACCATTTTAGAAATTCCTGCCATCAAATATTAACTCCCTCTATTATATTCAAAGAAATTAAATAATGAAAAATCTGAATGAATGTATGCATGTTTCTAACATTGTGAAAATACAACGATTCCTAGAGCCATCAAATTTTAAATAACGTAGTCCTCAGCCCGAATATGGGCACCGGGAAGCCCGAATCTTGAATTTCAAATTTGTTTAATTATCTATTTCATATTTTTTTTTAATTTTAACGAATTTTTGATTAATAAACTCAATGATTTCAAAGCAAGCAGTGGGAACACATTGTTCTCAATAAAATATGCAAGAATATGCCACTGCGAGAACCTGTCGATCGGAATTTCTAAAGATATGCTGTTTTTGGATATATTTAGCCCAAATGCTCTCTAAACGTGTATGTATCTGCAAATGAAGTAAACACCCTCTTGGGTGTTTCTTAATGTAAAATTTTAAAGCTTTCGGATTTTTTTATACGTTCATTTGTTAAATTTTCTTAGCTATTTATCCTTTAACTTTGTTCCACTTATTTTCTAGTATTTTTTTGCCTCTGCCATAAACATCTGTTTTTCGCATTTGGTGTAAGTCATAAAGTTTCTCGCAGGTATATAATTATGGCTTAAATATATGCCTCAGTCGTTTTTCAGCATTACATAATTGTCTAAATATTTATGGAATTTTAGGTTTTAACGTTTCAATAATGTTCATCGTTTCAATTTAATTCAGTATTTGACCAAAGAAAAAAAAACGACTCAAAAGTGACTTGTGTCAAATTGTTTTTTTTAAACTGCATTTAGTCTGCTTCTATATGATGCATAAAGCTACATAAAAATACAAATGTACTTTCTCAAGCTTTGAAATGGTGCGAAAACACAATAATTCCATCATTATTTTTTACACAGTAATATTTATTTATGGCAAAATAAAGGGCTAAACATGAATAGCGTTTACTTACCATTTTCTAACTTTGTGTTTTCCTATCATTTAATAAACTATTAGAAAAATATTAATGAGTTTATTTTGAACGTTTTATAAAAATTCTAACTTCAAGTTATTTTTATAACTGCGAATTTTGTAACTGCGTAATTTCTAACTTTCTTATTGTCTGACCAGGATATTCGGGATAAAATTTTAATTACTAATTTTTTAATTTAAAAATAAACTCAGCGTAAAATTTTAGTAAATACTGCCTTTCTTCATTGAAATAAAAAGAAATCCATATTGATGTCACTAAGACATTATTCTGCATATTTTTTAAAATCCGATTTGGATATATCAAACATTGCAATCTTATGTTTTTTTTTCTGGTTTTAATAAAAAATTCTAAAATAAAATATAATTTTAAAAAACTGGAAAACATGCTTTATTAAGATATCTCACTACAAAAATAAATAATTTTCATTGCCAAGATTTCAAAAAGTTTTAAGTATTAACAAAACTTTAAAAACATTAATTCTTTTTCAGAAGAGCACTAATAAGAGTATTACTCTAGGATGCTTCTGTATACTATATTCGTATACTATATATGTTTTTCAATTCGGCGCTAATAAATTCCTGCCTTTGGGTACACGCGAACAGGGACCATGGGAAAAGCATATCTTTTCCAAATGCACCCCCGCTACCTGTAATGTTTGCCTTTGAGTTTTGTTAATAGAAACAGAAAAACTAAGATGGATTGCAAACTGCAGTCTTTTAAAGTGAATTGATAGGTCAGTGCTGATTATTGGGATTCGAGGTATGATAAGACTTTCCCCTTTTCCTACACCTGTTAAAATACTGGCATCGATTATATTCGGCCCTAATTGTATGATCCGAAGCCTCGTTCCAATACACAGTCGAGGTGCATCTATATTTCGCATAAGTATAACCGGTACATTTAGTTTCAATTGGAGTTTAGGTGAGGATACACCTGATAGCTCTAGTGAATTTAAAAACTCAGCAGGATATAAAGTGCTTTGTTCTAGGATTGGAAACTGAAGGCTTTTAAAGTGGAATGGTAGGCCAGTGGGGATTATTGGGATTCGAGTTATGATAACACTTTCCCCTTTTCCTAGACCTGTTAAAATAATGGCACCGATTATATTCTGCCCTAATTGTGTGATCCGAAGCCTTGTTCCATTACATAGTCGAGGTGAGTCTATATTTCGCGTAAGCATAACCGGTACATTTAGTTCCAATTGGAGTTTATGTGAGGTTACACCTGATAGCTCTAGTGAATTTAAAAACTCAGTAGGCTGTGAAGTACTTTGTTCCGTATCCGTGATTGTATCTATTGACAAATATTCTTTTATTTCTCCCTGCACATCTTTCAAAATGTCAATGTTGATTTTGTTTACGATTTCATTTGTCCGCCCTAGAATTGTTCTTGCACATAACCAGTGATCACTATTTAAATTTTTTTGCAAGTTCGGGTAAAGTTTAGCAATAAGCTCCACATTGTTTTCTACCAAATTACAAAATTACTCTGAAAGCAAAAGCATCTGTTTCATCTCTGAAAGCAAAGCATCTGTTTCAGCATCTGTTCCCAAACATCCATCGCCAATTTTCAATAGTGTCTGTGCATAACTCCCTGAATCTCCATCATTATGAAGATGCACTCTCATATTTGTTTTAAGACTTAAGTTTTCAACTTTCGCCCATAAATTTGATGATTTGAGACAGGCTTTGATTTCATCTGTAGGTGTACCTTTCTAGATTACCGGCAGAGTTTATCGGAAATCACCAGCCAATAAAGCTACCATTCCTCCCATAATATCTGTATTGTCTCGCAAATCCTGAAGAGCTCGCTAAACGCTTCTATAGCTTTTTGTGAGACATCGTACTTTCATCCCACACTAAAAACTTACCTTGAAATAATAAGAAATAAGACTTAACTAATGCTTAACTAAAGAGATATAGCCGAAGCTATCAAAATTCTTAGTAATTCTTAGCCTCTAAATATCGAATAAGCTAGTGAAGCTCTCAAGAGACTGTAATACGGCCAAGCGTAGTAACAGCTTAGAGAATCGTAGTCAAGGAACTTTGACTTAAATACTACTCATTTGTATTTAACGTGATTCTAAAAAACGTTCTGGTAGGAAATCGTAGGCTGAAATTAGGATGGACAGGAAAGTAGCTTTAACTAAAGATAATTTTTAAAAACTTTGGTTAAATCTTACAATCTTCACATTCAAGAGGCAACAGGTATTTTATAAAACTGCGATAAATATTTCGACCACAAATGTACCAATATTTATTGCATTTTTGAGCTATTTGCTTCGAAATATATTTCGTTTACTTAGTTTCCTCTCTGCCCTATCTCTAAACTGTACATTTTGTAGATTTAAAGGTCAATAAGCTGTGAGCTAAATAAACAAAGATAAGAAATAACCAAGTAGCAGATGAAGCAGAAAAATAAGCTACAGGAGTTACCAAAATTGTGCTTTTAAAATCAATTTATTTCCAACGTTTTAGTATGCATAAGCGTTAGCATAAAAGTGTGCTAGGCGACTTGGAGGTAACTCTGGAAAAAATTTTTAAAGAGGGTTATATGGATTCTCTTTTAGAGCTATAAATTGAACCTTTCAGCAACATATTCTTCTTCATTTATCAAAGGATACTTTTTATAATATATTTTTTGAACCATCTAAATCATATTCTTTCAATATAAGCCGCAAGGGAACAAAAAAGAAAAGGTATCTGAAGCTAAGAGGAAAAAGTAGTTACATGTCTTCCGAAATGAACCCAGCTTCCTTTTGTTATCAGTTTCCAACATAGTGATGTCGAAAAATATTTGGCAGTAATAAGTTGTCGTTGCCATAGCAAAGAGTTTTTCTTGCGATATTGGTACGTCGTCCTTCTGTCCACCTACACGTTTCTCTTAAACACTTTTATTAAAAAAATGGACACTTGTCTCTTATTTTTTGTCAGTTGAAACATGACTATCGTTAAGAAAGAACACAAGTGATATTATCAGTTTAATTGAATTGAAAATAAATGAATAATTGAATAATAATTGAGTTTCGTAATTTTTTATAAAACAGTTGTATATTTTTTGTTGCACAAAATAATTTTTTGCATTGAGTATCATGGAGAATCTGTGTTGATTTTTTTTCTCTCAGTTGCGCATAGGCTACTGTCCTTTGTACAATAGAAGTGTTGCTTCTTTGGAGAAGAATGCGCTAAAAAAGTTTCTTTTCATCAGTAATGCACTTACTACTACAATGTGAAATTCACCATTACGACCAATGCATCAAATGCTTGAGAGTGCATCAAAGACGTACACCTTGCACAAAAAATGGCACAGTTATATATCTCCCGTTCCACTGGGCCGATAGACGAAATTTAACTTGCGTTTTTCATGTCTCGAAAGCGGGACTCAGCGTGTACAAAAAAGGAGGCGGGACGGTTCTATAGCTCCCGTTCTACTGGGCCGATTGACGAAATTCTAATTGCTGTTTCCATGTCTCGAAAGCACGACTTAGATATAAATATATAGCATTGTTCTAATGTATGTATTTTGACACAAAATCGGACTTTTTCTGAAATGATATGGCATTTGTTCTCGATATTTCGATTCTATGACTCAAATTATGCCAAACTGCCAAGTTTTGTAAAAATCGCACGAGTAGTTTTTAAAAAATTTGATCTCAAACTTTAAGCTCCTCCATGTTAATTGAATTTGATATATATTATCTCTCTTCTAATATCTCTATAATATCTAATATCTCTATATTATAATGTCTGATATCTCTTCTCTTATTACACTTACTTGATTTCTTTTTTCACAGTTCGAAATTTAGGTTCACTCCAAATAACATTCACCCATTTTTTATGATTTATTTTTGAAATTTGTATCTTTAAATAATTTTTATAAATTTTTGGAAAAACGTTTTGAATTATAACCTATAAAATTTTTATCATTACCTAAAAGTAGATGTATTTCGAAGCATACCTGCAAAAAATTAGAACTTTTCATTCAAAATTTCGAAAATATACGTGAATTTATATGTTGAGGAGTTTCGAAATTTGGCATATTTGTTGAAAGCGATTAATAACATCTTATGTGGTTTACGCACTTTGCTAAAATCATTTGAAAGTAGAATGATGTGACTTTTTTTTCGCTCCTGCACAATGAAGGGATAGGAAAATGGGTTGACATGTATTAAGAAGTTCGCCAATTGAATTATTCTTGGCGAAAAGTGAAAAAACATTTTCCAAGTTAAATTTTTGAATTTCTCACCAAAGTTTGCAAAACTTAATATTTAGGCATAATTTCACTCGTAGAATCGAAATACGGAAAAATGGTATGTTATTTCAGAAAAAGACCCATTTTGTGTCAAAATACCTATGTTAAAACAATGCTATATGTAAATCTAATATATATCCTAAGTCGCGCCTTCGAGATATAAAAAGCGCAATTTGAATTTAGTGAATCGGCCCAATAAAACAGGAGATATAGAACTGTCCCATTTTTTTTTCTTTCCGCAGTGTACATTAGATTTCTGTATAGAACTCTATTAACATAGGTATGTGGACACAAAATCACACCATTTCTGAAACGACGTAACTATTTTTTTCATGTTCCGATTATACGCTTTAAATTATACCTTAATTTCGTAAAATTTGTAAAAACATTGCCGAGAAATTTTTAAATTTTTTGGCTCACTTTTTTCAGTTTGAGCCAAGACTTGACGAAATTCTTAATTTATGGTAACCCTTTCCCTTGCCCTTTCACTGTGCACGACCGGAATAAAAGGTGCACCGTTCATTCTTTCAAATAGTTTTAATAAAGTGCGTAAACCGTGTTTGGCGTTATTATTGCTTATAATGAATATGCGAAACTTCAAAACGTGTCATTACATAAATTCATGGATATCTGAAAAGTTTGAATAACAAATTCTAAATTTTTGAAGGTGTGCTTAGAAATATATCTCCTTCAAGAAAATGGACTTTGCATAACTTAAAATAGAATTTTTATTTTCGAAAAATTTATAAAAAATTACTAAAAAATGCAAACTTAAAAACAAATCAAAAAACAGCTGCGGATTGTATTTGCATTCAACCTAAAATTAGAATTGTGAAAGAAGGAATCTAGTAAGTTTAATAAAAAAATAGATATTAATAAATACATGCCATATTCATTTAACATGGAGACGCTAAAACTTTTAAGAGCTAAGTTTTTAAAAACTATTAGGGCGATTTTTGGTTTCCCACTTTGGCATAATTTGAGTCATAAAATCGAAACATGGAAAAGGATCTATATACCATTCGGGAAAAATTTCGATCTTATGTCAAAATAGAAATTACTTACGTTAGAAAAATGCTGTATAGAAATCTAATATAAGCTGTAGTATAAACTGAGCTATACTACCATAAAGCTGCAATATAAACTGAGCGGGATATACTCAAATTTATACACGATCTTGATGAAAACTGGAGCACCTATCAAAGATTTTATAATTTTTAGTCAAATTTAAATGCTGTTTAATGTACATCTTGAATGTTGTATTGCTTATTCAAGTTAAATGTCGTATTAGTATCTGAGTAGAAAATTTCTTGACGTTTTTATATGTATTGTTGAGAAAAATTCGGCGGTTGTATGTAAGCTTTCCGGCATAGCACTAGGGTTGCCATAAAATAGTGTATGGTAGGGTTGCCAGATTGGCGACTTTATCGCCCATTTGGCGACCAAATTGGCGATATCCCATGGTCCAATCGGGAAGCTTCTAGAATAACTTCCTGTTGAGATATTTCTCGAAACGTGTGGAACATAAAGAAAAGCTATATAAACCCTTGCTTTTCTGAGAGCAGTGAGTTGCTAGATTGTGAAGAATTGTGAAGTGTTGCGAGCAGTGTGATTAAGTAGTGTGATTAGTTGCGAGCAGAGTGTGATTAAATTGTGAAGTAGTGTGATTAATTGTGAGAGTTGCGAGAATAGCTGCTGACTGTGATTGCTAAGCTACGCAAGAGTTTTGTGAACGGAAAGCGATCGAAATAGTGCTTTACCGTGAAGCTACTTTTACAGTGTAGCTTGACAGTGTATTGGTGATTGTTCCACGGTGTTTATTAGAAGTTTAGTGTTGCCGTGAAGCTACCTGTACAGTTACAGCCTGAAGCTGTGTTGCTGATTGTTTCAGCGTATTTATTGTAGATTTTCGACGCTTTTAAAGGTGATTTTGGAACTGTGCTGTAAATAGTGATTCCTGTAAATAAATTGTGCTTTTTATTGTTCTGCATCGTGTTTTCATCGGATACTCTCAAATCTACGAACCCGTATAAACGCAACAG
Source organism: Stegodyphus mimosarum (assembly GCA_000611955.2). Lineage (NCBI taxonomy): Eukaryota > Metazoa > Arthropoda > Arachnida > Araneae > Eresidae > Stegodyphus > Stegodyphus mimosarum. The sequence goes on from KK119469.1 coordinate 48,742, forward strand.
TATTGCGAATGTTTAGCTGCGAAGCATTGACATTTTTTATTATCAGTATTGTATCCGCTAAATTAAATATGTGTTGTTGCAAAGGAAAAGTGTGAACACACTTTTCTGTACGAATGCAAATTTCATCAAGCAGGCTGAGCTCAACAAAATAAAAAGGATTCGCATGCTTTGCATGATTTATTTTAAAATAAAAGAGAAATCAAAGTTCTTAAGCTTTTACTTTAAAGGAAAGCAGGTCCTATTTTAATATATAAACATCTTTGAAGCAAAAGTAATGCAATTTTTTAAAGATAAGAAATCTCTTTTCCAAACGATCATCACCGTGGATACATAGAAGCACGTAATATTTTTTATAATGCTAGTTTTAAGTCGGAAGTCTTTGAAAAAACACTTAATATTTTATTTCCTTCCTACAGCTGTTTGCTTCGTTAGATTAAAAGCAAAATATTTTGAAATGCATCAATTTTCATTGCTTGTTTTGGAAATATTTTCCAAATTATCTAAATGTTGTTTCTCCCTGATATGGTCAATAGATACAGGTTTTAAGACAAAATTTGGAAGATAAGTGGATCTGCTGAAGTTAAGGTAAATGGATAAATATGATTTTAAAGTATTCGTAAAATCTCTTTGTAGAATAAATCTTCCTTTTTTTTTACTTTTCCTATTGCAATTGAGTGATATTTATATCTCTTCAAAGGATTATTTTATGGAAATACTTACAAGAAGGAAAATGTGTCAAAATCCACCATGCATTTGAATGAGACAATTATAATATTTTTTAATAAATTAATTAATAGAAGAGTTACTGAAGAACTGTATTTCAGACTTGTTGGTGAATTTTTATTTATAATAATGAATTTTAAAAGTTCTGATGTGTAAACCACATGACTTCCTCGTACGGAATATTAAATCATACGCATTTTGCATTTCATTTAAACTTATTGGATTGAATTAAATCTACTTCATCGATAGCGCATAAACCACAGTAGAATAAATGCACTCTTTAAAATTCACTATATTTGTTTACCACAGCGACACTCTGGCGCTAGCACTTTAATCTCGCGAATACGCGCCGAGTTTGCTACCGTACAGCACAAAGATATGCTGGATGGTGGGAGAAAGTACCTTATATAATCCCCTTTTAAAGGGCCACTTTGTGATAAGGGGACTCAGTCGCCAACTCCTGGTGGTGGTGACGAATTATTGTACACCACCGTTTAGTTCAGGCACCATTTTAGATTCATCAGGTTTTCTTGAACGCCATGAAAAATGAGCAATGCTCTCGCTAGGACTCAAGCTTGGACCTCTCCAATATGCGCCGAGAGTGTGCTACCGTTGCGTCCCATTTATGCTTTAAGGATGGAGAAAATACCTTCTAACATAAGTAACACACTTTCACCAGTTTTAATTTTTGAAAGCCTAAAATGTCAGCTAAAATCATGAGTGATTTGAATATTATCAGATGTTTTATTTGTTTATTTCATGGCCATGTAATGAATCAAAAGTCAGCCAATGAAATAATTCGTTTTAGTAAATGAATACTGCTATATTTTAGGAAGGAGCTTAAGCTTTTATGTTAACTCGAACGACATGTGCATAAATAATTGCTCCCCATTTCGATGTGCATTTGCGCAATTTCGTTTGAAATTCGCAGTTACGCGCAGGGTGTCGAATCTAGCTACGTTGATTGCTGTATATATATCACATCCTAATGCAAAGACACATTTTCAGTTGGCACTTATTTGGGCAAACTGGATGTTGCATTCCTTTGAATTATATAACGAAAATGGGCTGTAAGTTGTCGATCAGCCTTCGCGTGTTAAGAAAGGTTTCTCAGCCTTAAATTCTTAACATTTTTGGGAAAATATGTATGATTCTAATCATCTGAAAATACATGGTTGTGAAAAGCAAAAATCTAAAATTAAAAGATGTAAAATATGCAATATTTTCTCCATACACCGCTATTTTGCGATGTTTCAAAATTTAAAACTGCTCTTTTTCAATTTTTGGCATAAAAATATAACATAATAAATATTAGCTGCATGTAGAAGCTTAATTTTCATATAGAGTGCAGTCCAGCTTGTACATCTTTCAAGGAACCGTTCGTTTATGAACGACGTATAAATGAGAGAGATGTACAAAACGAAATTTTAATTTAAGGTGTTACAAAATGTCCAGGCGGGTAAAAGAGCTTCCCCGCAAAGCAGGTTTAGGGTTGCCAGAAAATAGAAAGGGAAGGCAGGGTTGCCACATTTGGCGAGAAATTGCCCGTTTGGTGACAAAATTGGAGATATGCCATAGACGGATGGAGAATCTTCTGCAACGACTTTTTTCTAGTTTAGCCCAAAACGTTCTCAAACACAAGCCAAAAGCTATATAAACCCTGCTGGTAAGAGGAGAGAGAGTCGGCGGGTCAGTGAGAGTCAGCGAGCGTCTCGTAGACTAATGCCGAGTTGTCGTCGAGTGCATCGAGAGAATCTCTTAGTGTATCGCGAGGCAGTGCATGGTCGAGTTTTATCTTAGAGTGTGTTTAGCTCCGGGAACGACTGAAATGAGTCGGGAGCTGTGCTCTAGCGTATCGTCGAGTGCGTCGCGAGTAGTGTGGAGAGTCTCGAGAGTACGTGGAGTTCCGAGAACGACCGAGCAGAATCGGGAACTATTCTCTGGTGCTTTGCTGTGAAGCCGTCTTCACCGTTATAACCTGATTGCCTGAAGGCCCGGTCGCTGATTGTCTGAGCGTGTTTATAGTAGTTCTTCGACAACTGTAACAGTGATTTTGGAGCTGTGTTGAAAAACACTGGCCAATAAAGTGTGTTTTGATACTTCATGAAGTCTTGTCGTCGTTATTCACTCCAAATCCACGAACCCCTTAACGTACGAAGAAGAAGAGAAGAGAAAAACGCAACAATATTTTAGTTGCACTATTTTGATATAAATAACATACTTCTGATATTACACAATTTTATTGTCGTACTTTCAATTTGCTTAAAATGTTAACTGTGATCAACAAATTTAAAATAATATTTTAAACAAATGCTTAATTAATATAAATACTTTAAACAATTAAACAATTAAAATAATTTTTATAATAATGTAAGGTATATTTTAATTTTAGAATCGTTATTTTAATTTAGTGAACCTATCCTATGTTGTCTCGTTTCAACTCACAATTCCCTACCAGAACGAGGTTTTAGAAATGCGTTGAATGCAAATGAGGAAGAGAAAGTATTAAAAGAAAGTTCAACTGACTTCTTGAGAGAGAGTTAAGGAATCCTGAGTAGCGGGCGTTTGGCTTTGGGCTACGTCTCTCTAAGTTGTTCTTATGCTCGGTCGTATTATTACGTGCTTTTGATAGTTCACCGGCTTGTTTATGATTACGAGCCAATTACATTAGAATTGTGTTAGCTGCGGCTAAATCTCTTAGTCATTAGTTAGTTCTCATTTCTTAAGCTCAAGTGGAGGCTTTGCTCTAAACCTAAAGAAAGCGGCCGTCTGTTAGTCTTATCTTGAGTGAATAAAGGATAATTAACCCTTCTTGAGTTTACATTTTTTTGTTCTTTGAACTAAGCAATAATTCTCTTAGCAGTTCATTAGGTCCCTCGGCACTTCATTCAGCAGAATAAAAGTGATGAACGTCTATAATGACTATTTTAAAAATGATAGTAATAGATATTTAATGTTTTTAAAATATAATACTGCAAATTTGCTTAAGTAGATACTTAAAACTGAGAAATAAATCATACATTTATTTAAATTGCCTGAATTACCATCTTAAACATTTTTAAATTTATGAAGCCATCCAGCTGAAAAGCAAACTTCCTTCACGTTCATTCGAAGTATTATTTCTTTTGACTTCTCGATTAACATGCGGCCCGTTCACTATAATATTCGATGCAAGACAGTAAATAAATATTTTTAGCAAAATGGCTTTCCCTTTATCAGACTGTGATGTCTCATGCGTTGGTTTCCTTCTCCTATTTCCCTTTCTGGGGAAAAGTACTTGAAAGTGGGGCTGCGAAATCTAAAGCTAATGCAGTTAAGTCAAGCGAAAGCGACGTGTAATAGAAGTTGTGCGTCGTATGAAAGAACTGTTTTACTGTTAAAATAAATAGGACTGAATCAGGGCCAAAGTGAAATGACATTTAAATGTAAAAGACGTATAAAGGGGAAACATAATCTTTGCTCCACTGTATTTATTAACTTTTAATTCACTTTTATTTTAACTAATATTCACGCTTTTGCTTAGTAATACTCTTTGTTCACATATTAATAAGAGTTTACGGGGTTTTTAGACGAAGTAATTAATAAAAGTAAAAAATAACGAAAATCTTAAGATCTAAAATATTCGGGTTGAATTTGGAAGTAATCATATTTCCATAAAGGACTTCGGGACATTAAAGAAATTCGTGTCGTTTCAAATCAAAATCAGTTCGCTGATTACGATTAAATTGAAGTGTAGTAACAATCCGGTTTTGTGCAAGTATATTAAGTACATGATGAGTAATATTTAACCTGAATGAACCATAAACAGTTCGGAGATTTTATTACAAAGTAAAGATGGCAAATTTGGTAAAAGATTAAGAATACTGCTTCAATATCACAAAGAAATTCTTCCAATAATTAGGACATCAGCCATCAAGAATTACATCAGTACAGAATATCCTGCATACATTTTTTTCATTTAGAAGTATATAATGTTAAAAATTCACTATTCAGTCCATGTAAATTGGCTGTAAATGTAGGTAAATGTAACTAACTATATTCGGCAATGTAGCTCTGTTTGGCCACTTTCAAAAATTTCAAAATGCTGATAAATGTTTTCGAAAAAAATATTTAATAATTTTTTTAATTACCTCGTCTAATTTTAGTTCTTTCTTTAAACTGATATTATTATATCTAAATGCAGAGAATCAGATGTACGTTTTTCTCTGTTTGCAGATTTTTTCAGCCTTCTGTAACCTGTATGCTTAAAATACTGAAACGCCCGTCCCGTCCTCGTCTAGGGGTGTGAAGATCTCAAATAACATCTTTTCTTCTTCCTAACAAAGAAGCTTCAGTTAACCGTTTAAGACAAGCTTTCTGCAATAAATTGATACAATGCATTTTGGGAAACTGCACCTGCTACTGCAAACCTTATGGAAAGGAAGTAAACAGCATAACAGTCTCCGCCATATCAGGCATTTGTGGTCGTTTGAATGAAAGTGTATCTCGGGCGTTTTGATCTTCAGAGGTTTAAACAACCAAACAGCCATGCCAACAGTAACCTCTGATTTGCGGCCGTAGCAATGGCTCAGTGGATAAGATCGCTGAAGTCTAGTAGTTCGATCAGTGTTCAGATTATGTATGTGATTTTTTCCAGGCATGAAATAAATGTGAGTGAATTCTCCGTAGAAAGAAGAGTTTAGTCTTCTTCCCTTCAAACATGCAGACATTTTGTGCTTTGCCTTTTCCAATAATATAGAGGTAAAATTTTGCTTTCCGAAAAGAAATAAAAATTCTTTCATCTCAATAAATAAGAGTGGTATGCTGTAAATAACAATGCATAGTCGTAATAATATTGATGACGTAACCCTGCGAGAAACATCATCATCGTCTCCTTTAACCTATTAAAATGGTGGAATTTAGACCTGTTATATCAGTTACAGTTAATATATTCTATTCTAAACGCAATGTTTAATTTGCTCTTGACAAAAAGTCATTTAATGAATTTCAGAGCAGAGTTCTTTGTTCTTCCCCCTTGTGACATTCTCTGAACTCAAACTGTTGGGAACGCACGTAACCCAAACACAACTGCAATTAATGTTTCCGTTGAAGAGAAAGCAAGAAACGACGTAGATTGGTGAAGGTCGAAACAATGCGCATAACCAAATAAATAAGTAAAGCCATAAAAATTTATTTTCCCTGTAAACGATGTTTTAAAATAATTCGTGTGCAGCATACCTTCTATATATAGTACACAAAATAAAAATGACTATATATTTTATTTATTAAATATTGTTTAAAATCATTGAAAAATTTATCTTGCATTTAAAATAAGGTAGGTATTAATGTGTATTTTTTAGAATATTAAAAAGGCTGCTAACGGTATCGGGTATAGGATAATAATCGCACGTTCCCTTCTTCATCAGTTTGAGTCACATTCTCGTAAGTTAACATAAGAAGGAATACTCAAGCTTTTTTTAACAGAGGTGTTAAACAGCAGTTAAAAAGCTTTTTAAACAGCAGGTTTTAAATAGCGCAGCTTTTTTTAAACAGAAGTGTTAGCAAGCTTTTTTGAACTTCACACGTCTTCCTCTTTTCTTAAAATTAAATGGGCGTAAGGGGATGGAAAATGGATTTTTTAAGTCATTTTAAAGTATATGAAGGCCATTTGCTTTTGGCAATGTAGGCAATATGCGTAAGTAGAAAACGGCATTCACCGTAACTGCGATTTTCCGTCAGGGCTGAACCTTTTTGGAAGAATGGAATTTTGAAGTTTAACATTTAAATGGTTAAATAACTTTAACTAAATGATTAAATAACTTTAACTTTTAAATGGAAGAATGGATTTTTGAACTTTAACTAACCTTAACTTTTAAATACAAAGTTCAGTATCAGACATCAGTCTCATGAAATGCACAGGTTAATAGGAACATAATAAAGAACATAAAATGCATTTCTAGATCGATATATAATGAAGTGAAATGGTAACAAGAATAAGAAGGCCTCGTGATAAGGTCGCGTAGAGGTTATTTATCTAGTTTGCCCAGGATGACTGATTTCCGAATGCAATGGTACTTCTTTTACGCCAGAGGAGAAATCCTCCTGCAAAAAGGTGCCTATGTTAATGATTACGGTTGCAACCTCGAAGGTCACTCCAACTGTTCCAGAGATAAAAGAAGTTTTTCACCGGCGTCGGAATGTGGACATCTTTTTTATATACGAGTGAAATAATTCTTCCCCCCTTTCGTGTTCAGGAGGGGTAAGATCACCGTGAATTAGTACGGATTTTATCAGCGAGAAAAGAAGGTAGTTTACTGAGAAGAGCCAAGACCTTCCTGCTGGAGCTATGGGCATTTTGGCCCTCTAAAACTATCACTCCTCATGCATACTGTTAATAGAGCACATTCCTGTTTAACAAATTTCTGAAATTACGGGACTGAATGTATTCAAGCCCCACATCGTCATGAACAGCAACTGTTAATGTTTTTATTATATTAAAATTCACGTTATTTTTCGAACTTGAGTTAGACATTTCAACCCTGCATCACAATCAGGGTTTTGTGTAGCGGTTTTTGCCACTACACCACACCCTAAACAGTGATATCTTTTATAAGCCTTCCGTTAAAAATATTAATTAAAAGTACAAAATAAAATTATATAGAAACGTTTTACCCCAAACAGATACTTCTAGATACACGTAAAAACGTATGTTTAAATAAAACATATATTGAGAAATTCCAGATATATAGCTTTTGCTCAGAAACGAGAAGAAACTCATTTGAGTATTTTACAAAATATGGAATTATATTTGTACATACGACAGATAAAAATCATAATCCGGTTAAAATAATTTTGCTACAGTAAATAATGTAACTTTCCTAGTATTCTCTCAGCTTCGACTACAAAGAGAAATCCTAAATAAATATCTTAGTTTTCGTTTCGAAATCTCATATTTTTTTCTCCTTCTGTTAAAACATATATCATAAATCCTTTCCAAATAAACTCGTTTGTTAAAGAATCAACTATTGGCTTTTAATTTTGGAGTACATAGTGTGTCTTTAAAATGTAAATCACAATATTTAATTAGCGTGTCAGTCATGGTTAATATAATGGTGTAACCTATGCTCTAAAAATCATTTTTCAGGAAATATTTAGTAAAACAGTGAATAAACTATAAAAATATCTATCTGCTTAAAAGGATTCATTTAAATATATTCTGCCATTGAGATATGTATAGCAGGGTGAGTTTTTGTGAAAGAATAGGTTAAACACTGAAGAAATGCTTATAAAAATAAACACAATTTTTTTTCTTTACAGTAGATACACAAATTTTTATTTTTTACGATGAACAAAACGAATTCTATTTATTTCATTTATGCTAGTGGAAATTTCAATTCAATTCATGATCTATTTCACGTAATGTGTAGGTACATGTTTTTCACAAATAATTTATAGTTCTATTACGTATTGTAAACATTTTTCAGAAATTATTTAAATTTATAAATTGTACAGAAATATGAAATTTTGTTCACGGTATTACGTCAATTGATTTCTCACATAGAAAAACATAGAATAATTAGCCCAAAAGTGCAATTTGCCTAGAAGAGCTATTAATTTTATTTTGGCGTTTTACGTCGTCCACTATAAAACGGCTTTTCACTTTTCAAATTGTTGCCACCAAATATTAGAGCCGTGTATTATATTAAAAGAAAATAAGTAATGAGGAATCTGCATGAATGTATGTATGTTTCTCACACTGTGAAAAAACAACGATACTTAGAGACATCAAATTCATTCCGTTTTCTTAATTTAGAAGCTCATATAGTTATTGAAAAAATTTATATGGAATGAATTTTAGCCATTTTCACAGATTTTCCGAATTGTAGGTAGCAGAATCTGAAGTTCGCTATCTTTGCTGATTTTCTTGCATTACGATAGGAGCTACTGTGACCACTTTTCATTTTGTCTTTTAGATACGCAAAGTCTCTCAGGACCATTAGTTATGTGCAACAACTGACAGGTTTTTTAATATCATTTATGATTCGTAAGTAAACTTTCTGCTTGGAAATAATATTCTGAAGCTTGATCGAATTTTGTATTGAATCAGGATAACGAATTATATCAAAGTGAATTCTACGTGACTTCTCTATACAGATAGGTCATTTTATTTATTGGGCCTTGTGACTTCAGAAGGAAAGAAATAATAAAACTACTTATTCTGCCTGCATTGATCATTTAAAGTTTCATCCTATATGTGTATGCATTATTAAAAGTGTACAGTTCTTTATAATAATCATCTGCGCATACTGGACAAATAAATCGAAACTGTCTGAGATATTTAAAATTAGATAAAAAAAAATAAAATTTGAAAGGTTTCAGATCTTAGATTACGTCCAAAAAGGCGTTTTTGAACGTTTGTGTGTTACCTTTATTTATTAAATATCTGTTCTTTGCACTTAAAACATAAAATTCAGTTCAAAGCAATATCGCAAAATAATTTTAAAATGAGTATATCTTTAGAATTTCTGATACACACTTTCACGCACTTTAGATAAAAAGGTTTTTTTCCTCGTAGAGTGTTGCCATTGCTCGCTTTTAAATCGTTTAAGTTTGTTCAACAAAAATTCTTTAAATTTTTACAAAATATGAAATAGATAATAAAACAAATTCAAAATTCGGGCTTCCAGATGCGCATATTTGGATGGAAACGTACTTTATTCAAACTTGGATGGATCTAGGTACCGTTGTTTTATCACATTGGAGAAATATACATAGATTTATGCAGCTTCTTCATTATTTAGTTTCTTTAAATATAACACAGGGCTACAACATTTTGTGGCAACAGTTTGAAAAGTAATTCAGACTTTTAATGTTTAGACGCAAAATCGCAAAACTAAAACAATAGCCCTTCAGGTACAAAGCTCGTTTGGTCTAAAAATCAGCCTTAGACTAGCGTATATTTTGAATATGAATTTAACCACTTAATGTTTCATTTTCCTGCCATATTGTGACCAAAAATAAGCATATTTATTATAAATAATTTTGTAACCGAGTCGATTACATAAATTCAAATCGGCAGTCAAAATTGTTAGAATTGTTTTTTTTTTATAAATTTAAGGTAATTTTTTACTAAAATTAAGGCATTAAGGCGGCGAAATTAAGGCATTTTTACCTGACGTTGGCTTTTTTATGAAACTTTAGAACTGGAAAGAACACATTACAGAAGATAAGTGTGGAAGAAGTAAATTCTCTGTGAAATGAAACCGCGGCGGTTGTAGAGGAGAATTACTAATATCAATTTTACAAAAGTTCCGAACTTTATTAGATCATCTGAGCTTTCCGTTTCCTCATCACCACTAGATAATTCTGATAAAGAACTTTCAGGGCTACCAGAATCATTAATAGAAAATTCAGATTCCCTATCTGATCCAGTATCAGAGATAGATTCTGTTATGAGTCATTTACTGTTACCCATTGCTCTTTTATTTCGTGACAAAATTAAGAACAAATACTATTCGCAAAGCCTAATGCACTGAACACGTGCAAAAAACTCATTGAATTTCTTTACACAATGAAAAGCTGGAAAACCTGTCCTTTAACTGGTTTTATAATCCATTCTCTCCTCAACCACTACAGACATCGATTAGAAATACTGTAAAATAAATAATGTGAAAATGTCGGGGAAATCAATGGATTGGTGTAGGAAAATACACTGCCTGAGCGGAGTACGGGCAAATCAAAGAAGTACTTTTTCGCAGCACCCGAATAGTGTTCAGGCAAAACAGTTAAATGGTTAACTAATGCAAAATGTAGGCCAATTTAAGGTTATGTTTTTGCTTACTTTTAAATTTTCCACAGTCGTCTTTCTTTTCCAGCACGGCTACTTGAAATAATTAGGTATGTTTTAGATGGCGAAAGAAAATTCTTGAAAGAAGGAATAGATTCTAAATAAACTAGTATAAATATAAACAAACTTATCAGTACTGTTAAGAGCTAAATCACTAAAAAATAAAATCTCAAAGCTTTTAGATTTTACATTACGCCCAATGGGGCGTTTTTTTAACCTTTTCTCTATTACCTTTATTTATTAAATATCATGTTCTTCGCTCTTAAACCATAAAATTCAATTCAACAGCAATATAGCAAAATAGTTTTAAAATGAGCATATCTTTAGAATTTCCGATACGCAGTCTCGCGAGCCGGAGATATTTTTTTTCCATACAGTGTTGCCACTGCTTGCTTTGAAATCGTTGAGTTTTTTTTTCAAAAATTCGTTAAAATGTTACAAAATATGAAATCAATAATAAAACAAGTTCCAAATTCCAAATTTGGGCTTTCAGATGCTCATATTCGGAGGAGAATTACGTTATTCAAAATTTGCTGGCTCTGTGTTCCATTGTTTTATCATAATGCCAGAAGCATACATACATTTGCGATCATATTTGGTGGCAACAATTTAAAAAGTGATAAGGACATTTACAGTGAATCGACGCAAAATGCGAAAACGAAATGAATAGCCTTTCTGAGCTAATGTTCCTTTGGGCTAAAAGGTAGCTACTATCCAACTATGTCCCCGAATACAAACCAATTTTTTTTCCAAATTATTCGATTAAATTCCTGCAATAAATGCAAATCAGTGATTTTAAAAGCAAACGCGCGAAGTTAGCGTTTTTCCTTTATTCTTTTAAAAAGCAATATTGATACTTTAGTGTGTGTTAAATATAGATTGCCGTCCAGACTGTGTAGTAGTTAGGGGAGTTTACTGCGGTATCGAAGGATCTTTTTGCACCTTTTACACCGGGGAATAAGGGCATCATTACCTGATGAACTCGAGGTTCACCTCACATGGGATATACCCTTGTCTCCAGAAGCTCCGTCACACCAGAGAGGGGTGGCAGACCATGTGGCATTTATTTTAAACAAAAGAAAACGTTTACATGGGCAACAATGCCAGAAAAGTACAGAGATTTTGACTTAGTACAATATTTACATGCTACAATTGAGAAAAGACTGCACAATAACATCATGCTATTCAATACGTACTAGATAATATGCAACAATAATATATTAAATAAAAACTTAAATAAACATAATATATAAAAATAATATGAACAATTTAAAAAAATATTAATAGAATTCAAGATATCTTAACAAATATTAAGTTAAGGAAATGGCCTAGTAACATTGCTTTTACAATATAATTTTGAAAGTGCTGTTCCTCCCATACAATGTAATATTTATTTATTACAAAAGTTAAGTAAGTTAAATGTAGAGTACTTGCTCCTATATAAGGAACCTATTAGAGTCACCATTTGATTATGAGTTCATACATCAATAAGATGAAACATAAGATAGACATTATTACCACTTATTAATCCAAAGTTGTTAACAATTGAGCTCCAGAAATTTGTAATTTAAAACCTAGAGACTGTCATTTTAAACACTAAGGTAAGGTAATAAAATTTTCATAAATCTAAAAATCCATAAAGGACAATGTTGAAGAAATTTTGGCCAGAGTAGTGTAGACAATTCAGGAATGTTAGTAGTTAAAAAGTCAAATAAGTGATGCTAGAAAGCGATGATGACTTTGTATTTAATTCTTGGAAATTAATTTGCAATAGTCATATTAGAATAAGTTTTTTGGCATTATGTCAAAATTTCTTGTAGTTTTTTGTCTCTGATAAGCCGGGTACTGAAGGATCCGGCTTCGAATTCCGGAGAAGGCGTGTGTGTTTGTAAGTGTGTATTGTTTTTGCTGGATGGAGGCATGCTAAATATATGACAAGACGAAAGTCCTGTGTTGTGGTTTGGTGGTAGGGAAGAGGTGTGGGAGACCTTCGGACCACCCTCGATGTGAATTCAGGTGGAAGTAGAAGTCCAACCTCTGTAAATCTCTGGCAACCATTCTTCAAAAAAAGGACAAGAGAGCAACAGCAACAAAACTATATTACCCTAATATCCGTTCTAATGTTCTTGAGCACTAATGTGCGCCTAATTAAGATCTGGAAATCAGTTGCGATTATTTAGAACTCAGCTTGAATATATTTCAAAGCTGCATATGTAAAACACTATTGATGATTTTTTTTCTTTTTAACTTAAACCAGATGGCGTAAAGTAACTTAATGCCTTGAAAATAGTTATAAGTATAAAATTATTTTATATATACCTTTAACGCAATGTAATTTTATTATGTATTGTCTCATTAGAAATAATGCTATTAAACCTAGGTTTTCCAAACTTTATATTAGAGTAAGCTACAGGTTAGAATTAATGATTTTAAAGCGAGCTACTAACTTCTCAAAGAGCCACAGTTATACAGTTAAATGGACTTAAAAATCGAAAAATAGCTTTTGAAGAGATATAAACGTTTCAAATGAAGTAACGTAAGTCTCAAGTTGTTTAAATTTGTTAGTTCAAGAGCCCTTGCCGTACAAGTGAATCGCTGACATCATCCTGTTCAGCTAACATCTGTCACAGAAAGACACCTATAAAATCCAGTAGGTAAGCGAGAGAGGAAGGAAGGGAACAGATCCACGAGAGAAAGGTTCGCCCCCCCCTCGTTTAATTTAATATATCGAAGATGCCTGCTTCTGAATCTGGCAATGGCCGTTTTAGAGATTTAGTTCTTTTATTCTGTAATGACACTCCTGGTTGCTCAACGATATACCAACGGTGAGCAGGAGAAATTTTCCATGTCAAAGAATTTGGACCATATTGTGTAACTTTAACTAGTTGTTTATAGGAATATAAATAAGTACTTTTAAAAACTTCCAAGTAAGTGTACTGTATGCAAACAATGTATAATTTTACAACAAATAAATTAACTTTCTTGAGGTGGATTAATTTTTTTTTTCGTACAGAAACTCCAAAACATATATATAACGTGTGTATAAAAAATGTTTCTTCTGATTATAATTACACAATAATTTCGGTAGTTTTGTGTTTAATAAAAAATGATTAAGCAATTTTAGAAGAGTTTGCGAAGCCATTAGTGTTAATAATAAAACAGTAGTCTGAAAAACAGAATCAGTAGTTTGTTTTTATTATTAGCTAATAAGCTATATCGAGTCAACTGCAGCGAAATTAAAGTAAATACAGTGGAGTCCAGCAAATGTGACATAATGTGGACTGAGAAACTGTCGAGTTTCCGGAAAGTCAAGTTTTAGGGAATAAAGAGTAAGTTTTTCAGAACTCTTAATTTTTAACCCTTTGACGTCCAACACCTAAATCCACGGTAATTTTGTTTACACTTTCTTCTTTGTCCTGTCTCTTTACGACATCTAGTTTCATTTTCATTGTCGCGTTAGCTTGTTTTCTTTTCTTTTGAACGACATTTTCACGACATTTCAGGACATAAAAATTTCCCCAAAATACGTAACACTTATACGCCTGGATGTGAACTGAGGAACGATACCCGCAATGAACTGCTATGATTTTAGTTTGCAATATGATTCAGTAAGAAAACTTCAGACAAGTCTCCTAAGGTTTCCCAACAATACAGGGTGTTTCTAAATAAATATCGAGGTTTTAACCCTTTGTAGTATTTATTACGTAAAACTTAAAGTCATGATTAATACGTGAAATGAAAGAGGAACTCAAACAGTTGCGTTTGTTGGTAGGCGCAGGCATCAGAAAGCGCCAGTTGCAAAAATGGCGACTAGTGAACAGAAAGTTTTTTGTGTTCCGCAGTTTGCGAAGACCGAATCTGTAGTTACTGTGCAATGTGCGTTCCGGCTTAAGTTCAGATGTGATCCCCCAAGTGATAATATACCCGTTGATAGTATTATCAGTTTGGAAATACTTTTTTTGCAAAGGGAAGAGTACGAGACGACCAAGGGTTAGTGAAGAGAGTGTAGAAGCGAGTGAGAGAGTCTTTCACGCCTAGTCCGAAGAAATCAGTTCGGAAGGCTAGTCGTGAATTAGCAGCTCCGCTGGCGACTGTTTGGAAAGTTTTACGTAAAGGCTTACAACTACGTCCTTATCGTTTTCAGTTAGTACAGATTCTAGAACCTACAGACCCTGGTTTACGTGCCAACTTTGCACATGAAATGTTGTTGCACGGCGAGTTTTGGAATCCTATTGTTTTCAGAGATGAATCGACATTTCGCGTCACTGAACATGTGAAAATTCATAATATGCGCATCTGGGGCTCAGAAAATCCTCACGCAGCCATTACACCACAAACACTAATCAACGTTTGGGAAGAATTGGGCCATCTACTTGATGTGTGCCGTCTGACGAAAGGTGCTCACACTGAACACTTGTAAGATTGTAGGTATAATTGTTTGAAATGCTCCTTCATTTTATGTATCAGTTATAATTTTAAGTTTTACGTAATAAATACTAGAACGCACTAATACCCAGGTATTCATTTAGAAACACCCTGTAGAAAGTAATTTG